>CAKNYM010048471.1:102448-140065 GCA_932195095.1 Andricus curvator
TTTGAAAATGCAACTATTTGGTTGAAAGTTAATATATTTTGGTTGAGTACTCAACTATTTTTCTGAAAATTCGTCTTTTTGGTTAAATTGTATTTTTTAAAATTTTAAATTAAAATCTTTTTTTTTAGAAATGTCAACTATTATATTTTTCATTGAAAATTAATCTTTTTAGAGTGAAAATTCAACTTTTTGGTTGAAAGTTTAACTCCTTCATTAAAAAGTCATAATTTTAGTTGAAAATTCAACTGTTTCTTTCAAAATTGTCTTTTTTTTTTAGTTTAAATTTTTTTGTTGAAATTTCAACCGTATTTTGGAAAATTCATGGCCAACGGCCATGCCACGCTGAAAAAACCAGTTCTCGTCAGATCACTGAAGTTAAGCAGCGTTGGGCGCGGTTAGTACTTGGATGGGTGACCATTCGAGAGAATACTGTGTGCTGTTGGCATATTATGGGTGTGGTGAGCCCAAACTTGTAGTTATTTATAACTACAAGAAAAACTATCCACCTAGAAACACTACCCGAATCGCGTAGTGTCACGCCTACCCTGAAAGGGAAATGGCTTAATGGTATACATACATACATACAAACAGTTCATTTGGAACATTATTGAGCATTCTGAATGAAAAAACAGTGAGATTTCTACAAAAAGAGATGAATTTTCACCCAAAACAAATTTGTATTCAAGAAGGAGAAAAGATTCAAATTGTTGAATTTGAAAGACAACAAAAATGTTCAACAAAGTAGTTGAAGTATCAACCAAAAAGTATGGAATGGAAGCTTCTAATGTGTCCCCTAAGGGTTTACATTTTTCTTGTATCTCTTCCCTATTCCTTTACACACCCCCCACACACACACACTTACCAGTTTAATGCAACAATTCAGTAGAAAATTCAACTATTTGGTAGAAAATTCGTCTTTTTGGTAGAAAATTGATATTCCTGGTTGAAAATTCAACTATTTGATTAAAAGTTTATGAATTTTCTTGAAAATTGTATTTTTTGCTTGAAAATCAAATTTTTTGGTTAAAAATGGAACTGTTTGGTTGAAAATTATTCTATTTTGATTAAGGATTTTACTATTTTGCTGAAAATTGTTCTTTTTTGGTTCAATTATATTGTGCTTTATTTTAAATTTATATATTTGTTTGTTGAAATTTCAACTATTATATTTTTCATTGAAAATTCGTCTTTTGGTCTTTGAAATTCGACAGTTAGTTAGAAAATTCAACTATTTTGTATTTGGTTCATTTTTTTTATAATAAAAATTAATTTTTTCCAATGAAAATTTAACTGTTCCATTTTTGGTTAAAAGTTGATCTTTTAGTTTGAAAAATCAACCATTCAGTTGAAAATGTATGTAATTTGTAGAAATTTCATCTTTTCGGTTGAAAATTAATTATTCCTGGTTGAAAATTCAATTATTTGGTAAAATATTAAACTATTTTGCTAAAATTTTAATTACTCTGATGAAAATTCAACTATTTTGTTGAAAATTCATCCTGTTCGTTTGAAAGTTTATCTTTCCCGGTAGAAAAGTCTTTCATGGTTGAAAATTCATCTTTCTTATTTGGAAATTACCTGTTTCGTTGAAAATTCACCTGTCTTCTCAAAAATTCTCCTTTTTGTCTGAAAAATGTAACTACTTGGTTAAAAGTTGAAATGTTTTGTCAAAACCACGTCTCTTTTGCTTAACAGTTAAAACACGATAGAAGTTCAAACAGAAAATTCTCCAAGAGAAAATCAAAAAACGGTGGAGGATTTCAAGTTATAGATTTCAATTCAAAGTAGAAGGCATTTCATTTTCCTCAACAATTTGAAATGGATTCGCTCTAAAAAGCCTTATCTAATTTATTTTGGAGAAACTCGGGTAGTCGCCTCCTGACAAGAAATTGGACTTTAATCGTAGATCGGAGAGAAATTGGCTTGGAAGGAAGGAAGCAGAACCGATCTACGTCGACATGATCTATGGCACGTCGATATTAGCATCCGAGAGCCATCGATCACAGACAGACAGAGGCCATGAGAGAGAAGAACGAGTGGTATATAGATTTAAAATGAAGCGCAGAGACGTGATCTCCCTTTATTATCTCTAGAGATCAATAAGGCTCCTCAGAAGGCTTTCGAGTTTGCATGCCCGACCTTAATAAGCGGTTTGCCGCAGAACAATCCGATTAATTCGAGAGTGGCTCGAGCTCGACTTGGTTGAGACTCTCCTCTGGGTTCTTTTCTTTCTGAACCTGCTTGCTCAAGTTTGCTTGGCTTAGGTTAGGCATCAACGTATCGTGTAATCATAGTGTTTCCTTGCATTGCTCGAACGTGACTTGTGACCGGCGCGGACGCTCCACCAGGAGTTCGTCTCCCGAGACCTACGGCCTCCGTTCCATCAAATTAATTATTTACTCTAAAGATACGCGGCTGGTAGGCATTTTCTCAGCATCAGCAGGTTCAGTGTACAATAGGGTTGTACAAAAATGCATTGCAACATTTTTACATTCTCATTCAGCGAAGGTATTATATTTGTGTAAAATTTGACCCCCCCCCCCTACGGTTTTTGTCAAATTTCCTCGTTTTGAGACCCCCTGAACCCAAACAACAGGTTTTCACAAAATGTTTGTCTGTCTGTTTGTCTGTCTGTAGATTTTTACTTTGTTAGCACGATAATTTTCAAAGAAATTAACCGTTTGGATTGGCCTTTCGTATACTCTTCAAGTGTCCCGAAATAAAGGTCAGGTTTGTTAGCCAGCCATTTTGGATGAAAGTTCAAAAAGTGAGCACATTTTGAAAATTTTTGAGCACACTTTTTTTCAATATTTGAAATTTCTATGGATAAATAATAATAATAATACCCAAAAAGGCGAACAAAATATTCTCATGACATTTTTTGATTAAATGAAAATTTTCCGAGTTACAGCATGTTCAAAATCCAAAAAAAGAAATGAAAATAAAAATTTTCAGCCAAAAAACGCACGATACGAAAAAAGGTCCGGACAAAAAAATGTTTCCTTTTGCACGCCCTACAAAATTACCATAACAACTTTTTGAATTTTCTCAAAAAATCTAAAATTCACTTTTTTATTGCACAAAAAATAATGAAAAATCAAAAAATTAATTTTACGGTCAAACTAGGCAAGATACGACAAATGATGATAAAACAAAAATTGTGCAATCAAGAAAGATCTAGAAATTTGTTATTGGTCACTTTTTGATAGGATGTGTAGTTTTCGTTTCATTCGTAAAAAATAACATTAACAGTGAAAAAATCTGCCCGATAAGTGGGCACATTCTCATCAAAACTTTGCTTATTTAATATCTTTTTCATCTCGTGTGTGGGTTTTCAAAAAATTCAATTTTTGTATGTTCTTAATACTATTTCTAACGATTAAAACAATAAAATAACTATCAGTAATGCTCATGATACTTGAAAATTTGTATTTTTACATTCTCATCCAGAGAAGGTATTAGATTTGTGTAAAATTTCGCCCTCCTGGTTTTTGTCAAATGTATACGTTTTGAGACCTTCTGAGCCCAAAAAACAGGGTTTTACAAAATGTCTGTCTGTTTGTCTGTCTGTAGATTTTTAGTTTGTTAGCAGGATAACTTTCGAAAAAATTAGCAGATTGGATTGGCCTTTGGTACACTCTTCAAGTGTCCTAAAATGAAGGTCAACTCCGTTAGCCAGCCATTTTGGATGCAAATTCAGAAAGTGAGCACATTTTGAAAATTTTTTAGAACACTTTTTTTCAATATTTAAAAATTCTATGGGCGGATATCAATAGTAATTAAAAAGGCGAACAAAATATTCTCATGACATTTTTTGATAAAATGAAAATTTTCCGAGTCGCATCTACTTCAAGTCCCCCGTACTCGGCTATTTCCATTTGCGCAGTTCCGACACCTCCTACCACGGTCTCTGTACGGGCTGTATGGTCAAAGCTGCGAAGTGGCTGACCAATTAAAAAGAGACCCGAAAAGCGGAAAGCCCTCGTTGGTTTGAATTGCGTATTTTAGCATGACGTCATGGGAATGCAGACAATTTTTGGAAGAAACTATTCTAAACATAAAAGTAAGTTATAAATATATGAATAGTAATATTTGTCAAGTGTAGAATGTATTTTCTCAGTCATGTTCCATTCTTTTGTCGACTGACGACCTTCCAGTGTCACTACATAGAATAAAATATCCAAAATTTCAGGTTAGTGTATCAGATCAGGTACTCCTACCTCAAATTTCGAATGGTTGATTGTATTTCGTGAAACTGAAAAGTCTTCAACCGATAAAAGTATGAGACAGAATTGCTCAAATGCATTCTACACTTGAAAAATATTACTATTCAGACCTTTATAACTTACTTTTGCGTTTAGAATATTTTCTCCAAAAACGTGTATGCATTCTCATGTTAAGATGTTGAAGATGTACTAACTATTCTAACCTTCCTGAATTTCCACATATCCTAAGCATGACCGTGATGTCATGCTACAAAACTCATTATTCCGCGAAATACTGAAGTCGTTTTTTGATTCTATTATATTGATTTTTAGTTGGCAACTTGTACTATTTCAAGGAAATGTTTTTAGATATTTTTAGATAAGGTTTTACCTGTGGTGTATTTTGGTGGTGTGTTTGACAAGAGTCAAAGAGGCAGACCAAAAAGGACTGGTGGGGATGTGTGAATGAGGCACTACAGCGACAAGAAATAAACAGCCGTAGAAATACAAGGTCTTTTTATGAAAGGGTGTATGGATGTAAAGGAAACTGAAGTTGTATGCCTAGGCAGGAAAGTGTGGAGAAAAATATTTTAGAAGAAATGTGTGATCAATAGTGTCAGCGGAGTGATATACGCCTGAAAAGAATGATCTTGCTCTTAAAATGAACCAGTGAGATCTCACTGGTTGAAACAGCCAGAAGTGTGTCACTGACAATCAGTGAGGTTTGACTGGTTCAATCAGTAGAATTCCGTCATTGGTTTAATCAGTTAGGTTCACTGGTTATACTCAATACCAGTAGTCTGTCCTACGCGTTGTCGTCCGTCAGCTGCGGTTAGGTATGACACTTAGCATTCATCACTTTTGTACAAATCATTGCATTATTTTTCAAAAACAATAAATTCAATAGTACACAATAAAACTCGTTTTCGCTCATGTCAAATACAAAGATGCTTGACCGCGTGGAGCGCTATACCACTCGTATGATCACTGGTTGAATCTATTATTTGACGTCACTAGTATATTTCAGTAACTGTTGTAATTGAGTGACTTACTGGTTCGCCGAGTCAGAATATGAAAATCACTGGTTCACCAGTGATAACTCAAAGACTGATTCAACCAGTGATAATTTCACTGGTTCAGTTTAAGGAGCGGATACTAATGAGCCCTCGTGGAGAGCTTTGCCTAGTGGGTGTGATTGGAGTAAAGAGTGTGGATCTTACTATAAGATTATCAGTCAGTTTCTTTATTTTTGTGTAAACTGTTACGTATGATGACTTCGTGAAGTTCTTCGACTGGGATGATCGCTTTTTTGTTGAAAACGAATCTTGATTCATAAAAACTTTATCACTCAATGATAAATCTGAGCTTTCAGAGTCAAAATTCTAAAGCATCTTCAAATAGTGTATATCCTCGTATGAGAAAGTTGCAAAAATTTAATTGAAAATATCTTTCGTGTGATAAGGGAATGTAAAGAGAGATATTAAAATGTTTCAAATTTTTCTGCAAGAGAATGCGTTTTATGAGAAGCTTGAATTTTGAATGCAAATCTGCTTGCATTTGATATGTCGCCGCACGTGAGAATGATGTTTTAAGGTGCTTGGTCCCAGCGGGGGCTCGCATATAGTAATCTGAGAAGGTTCTCTGTATCAGATCTCATCTCTTGATTCGGACTCCTTCTACAACGCGCCTTTGACAATGCCGACACTCGATGACGTCGGTGGAAGCAGCGCACGTATGAAATGGGGAAACTGATTGTGCAGAAAAAAATTAGAAAATCACTATTTTGGAAAAAAAATTATGTTTTATTCCTAAGGGCAACAAATTTAGAAGAGGAAAGAAAAATTGAAATAAAACACTTGCAACTAAGGGGCCGTCTATAAACTACATTACTCATTTAGTGTGGGGGGAGAGGGTCGCACCAGACATAAATGTCGGTAACAGGGTGGGGGTAACAGGGTTGGTTTCCTCATGATAAATTTTTTTTTGCGAATTTTGTGAAAGATGGGCGTGCCACGGTACAGTTCAATAATAACTTTAAAAGTTTACAAATCACTTTTATAATTCAGGCTTCACACTCTTTCCCCTAGTACCGTCTTTGGAATGAACTAATAGAACCTAATATAAAAATCGAACTCTTTTTGGTTAAAAGTTAATTTTCTTGGTTGAAAAGTCTACTATATGTTTGTTCGAAAATTAATTTTTCGAACTGTTAACTATTCCATATTTGGTTGAAAATTCTTTTTTTTTCAAAAAATAATCTTTTTGGTCGAGGTCGCAACTATTTTATGAAAAGTTCATCTTTTTTGGTTGAATTCAACTGGTTGAAAATTATTATTTTTTTAAATATCTTTTCTTGTTGAAAAAAACCAACTACTTGGTTGAAAATTTATAATATAACTTACAAATTTAATTTCATGGCTGGAAGTTCAAGTATCTTGTTGAAAATTTGTCTTTTTTGGTAGAAAATCAATCTTCTTGGTTAAAAATCATATTTTTAGTTTAAAATTTAACTATGTGGTTGAATGTTGAACACTTTTGTTAAAGAGTTATTTTTTTGTTAATGATTCATCATTTTAGTGGAAAATTCATGTATTTTGTTGAAAATTCTTATTTTTTGGTAATGTATTAATCTGTTTGGTAGAAAAATCATCTTTTTGGTAAAAAATTCATCTTTTCGGTTGTAAATGTGAACTATCAGGTTGAAAATTCATATTTTTTTATTGAATATTCAACTATTTGATTGAGAATTAACCTACTTTGTTTCAAATTAATTTATTTAAGAATCATTTCTTCGGTTGAAAATTCAACTCATTTGTTAAAAATTCGTTTTTGTTTAGTTAAAAATGAATTTCGTATCTAAAAATTTATTTAAAAATTAAAATTTTGTTAAAATTTGCTCTTTTTCGTTAATTTAACTGGTTGAAAAATCCCTTTTCTTTGTGTTTAAAAGTAATTTTGTAAACTAAAAATTGAACTATTCCATTCCTGTTTAAAAATTTATTTTATTTAGTGAAAAATTCATATATTTTGTTGAAAATTCATCTTTTTGGGTAGAAAATTAATCTTGCTTGTTGAGAAATCATTTTTTGGTCTAGGATGAAAATATTGTGTGAAGTTCGTCTTTTTGGTTGAATATTCTTTTTTTTTAATTTAATTTTTAATTGAAAATTTAACGATTCAATTTTGGGTGAAAAATTAATCTTGTTTGTTGGAAAATCATTTTTTCGGTCGAAGATTAAACGATTAAAAGATTAAAGTGGTTGAACGTTCTTTTTCTTCCTAATTTAAATATTAAATTTTTGGTTGAAAATGTAGCTTTCTTGTTTGAAAATTTGGTTGAAATTTCAAAATCTATTAATTGAAAACTACCTTCTTTGTTGGAAACTTAACTCATTTCTTGAAAATTCGTCTTTTTGGGTGGAAAATTAATCTTGTTCGTTGAGAAATCATTTTTTGGTCGAGGATGAAAATATTTTGTGAAAAGTTCGTCTTTTTGGTTGAATTCAACTGGTTGAATAATCTTTTTTTTTTATTTAATTTTTAATTGAAAATTCAACGATTCAATTTTAGGTAGAAAATTAATCTTGTTTGTTGAAAAATCATCTTTTTGGTCGAAGATTAAACGATTAAAAGATTAAAAGATCAAATTGGTTGAAAGTTATTTTTTTTCTAATTTAAATATTAAATTTTGGGTTGAAAATGTAGCTTTCTTGGTTGAAAATTTGAATATTAGGTTGAAATTTCAAACTTTATTAACTAAACATTACCTTTTTTGTTAACAACTTAACTCATTTCTTGAAAATTCTTATTTTTGGGTAGAAAATGATTCTTCTTTGTTGCAAATTCATCTATTTGGTTGAGGATTGAACTATTTTGTTGCAAATTCGTATTTTTTGCTTAAATTAAAAATTTGCTTATTTCATTTTTGGTTGAGAACTTATTTTATTAATTTATTATTTCAAGCTTTTTTCGGAAGAACTAATCATCATATGTAGAATTATATTCGTCTCTTTGAATTTAATTCGAACCATGTATGAGATTTTATTTGCTATGTTTTTTCGATTAATTTATTACATAAATGAAATGAGTCATTTTATTTTTATATCGAAACCTTCTTTTCAAAGTTTAAGGTTAGCAAAAATGTAAAATTTATGGGCATGGTGAACCTGAGAATAATTCAAGATCTATAACTTAAGATTTTATTTAATCAAGCCAGAAGTATATAACAGTATTTCAATTTATATTTGACGTAATAAAAAGTAACCTTATTATTAAATAACAGTAACAAACAGTATTTTTACAATGCATGAAAACTTAACATTTTTCTATCATTCCACTGCACTATTTCAAATTTAAATTTAAATAATGTTTTTGAAAACTAAAACTTGCCACGGTTAATTTTTGAATGTTATATTAAAAAATGTAGCTCATTTTTCCATATTTTTCTAGGTGAATACCTCTTGGCAAGAAAAACAGGAAAATCTGGAATTTACGGGGTATCTAAATGATTTCTCGACTCGATTGTCCTGTAAAAAGTTAATCCGAGCTTTTTCCCCCTAATATAACGATTTTGAACATACTATCGCTATAGTCCAATTTTTTAACCAAAGATAATGAATTTTCAACAAAAAATGATGAATTTTCAACGAAAAATGATGAATTTTCAACCAAGTACTTCCAATTTTAACCAAAAAAGACAAATTTTTAACAAAGAAGACGAATTTTCTACAAAACAGTTGAATTTTCAGCCGGCAAATATAAATTTTTTACCAAAAAGATGAACTTTCAACAAAATAGTCCAATTATCAACTAAAATGATGAATCTTCAATAACAAAAAAATAAATGTTCAAGAAAGTAGTTCAGCTTTCAACAAAGTAGTTTTGTTTTTCAACCAAAAAGACGAATGTTCAACAAAAGAAAATTTTTCAGTCAGGAGAGAAAAAAAGTTCATCCAAATTGTTGAACTTTCAAGTCAAAAGACGCATTTTCTGTAAAACAGTTGAATTTTTGAACCAAATTAGTCTTTCAGTTTTTTCGGACGAATAGCGAAAATCTTGCAAATTTGATTGGGTACCGACTAAGTTGAAAAATTTTATTAATCGTAAACTTACTGACCCAATAATAAATAAATTATTTACAAAATTTAGCATTTTCAAACCTTGAAAATTTCAAGATAACGAGCGTTTATAATTCTAACGTTTTGTTAAATCACTTAATTTACATAACTCATTAATTTCAGATTTTATTCAGTAAATTTGACATTTTTGTCATTTTTGTAAAGAAAATTAAATTTACCAAATACGTTAAATTTAAATTTGATGATGAATAAGTTTCGGTTTTTAAAAATAATTATTTTAATTTAAATAATGCAATGAAAATATTACATTTTTCACCTGTTGTGAACAAAAAATTTTGATTGAAATTGAACAATAAAATTACTTTTGCTTATATCAAATATAATTTTATCGTTATCGTTAAGTTCTCAGTTTCAAAAACTAATTTTCAACAAGAAAAACTCATTTTCAACCAGTCGACTTCAACCAAAAAGATTAATTTTCAACAAAAAAGATTAATTTTCTAACTATAAAGATGAATTTTCAACAAAATACATGAATTTTTTTACCAAAAAGTTGAATTTTGAACTTCTAAATTATAACTTTTCAACTAAAAATGAAATAGTTGAATTTTCATATACAAAAATTAATTTTGAATCCAAAAAATTATTTTCACCAAAAAACTTACATTTTCAAACTGAAAGGTGAATATAAAACAAACTTAATTTTTAACAAATTAGTTGAACTTGCAAACAAGTTGTTGAATTTTTCAAGAAGATTAATGTTTTGCCAAAAAAGACAAACTTAAAAAAAATAGAATAATTTTCAATAAAATGTTTGAATTTTGCAGCCAAAAAAAATAATTATCTACAAAACAGTAGAATTTTGAACCCCAAAGTATGATTTTTAAACAAAAAGTTGATTTTGTAACCAAAGAGATAAATCTTCAACCGGAAAAAAATGAATTTTTAACAATGGAGTTCAACAAAGTAGTTGAATTTTTGACAGGAAAGATGAATTTTCAAAGAAATAGTTGCATTATCAACAAAATGATTAATTGAAAACAATTTTTTAAGTTCCTCGAAAACATGGAATAAAAATAAGAATTAAAAAAAAATGGCGAAACAGTTGCATTCTTAACCAAAAAGGATGAATTTTTATACAAGAAGATTAATTTTCTACCTAAAAAGAAGAACTTTCAACAAAATACGTGAATTTTAAACAAAACAGTAGAATTTTGAACTATAAAAGTTCAAATTTCAATTAGAAATATCAATTTTTAACATAAAATGAAATAGTTACATTTATAGTTAAAAACATTATTTCTAAATAAAACAATTTTCAACAAAATAGTTAAATTTTTAACCAGAGATACATTTTCAACTAAAATGATGAATCTTAAAAAAATGGCTTATGAACAAAAAAGTTCACCGTTTAACCCAAAAGCTCATTTTTTAACCAAGAAGATTAATTCTATTAAAATTATGAAAAATATGAAAAATTTGGTTAAATTTTCAACCAAAGAGATGAATCTTCAAAAAAAAATGAATTTTTAACAATGTAGTTTAAAGAAATAGTCGAATTTCTGACCAAAAAAGAGGAATTTTTAACTTAATAGTTGCGTCGTCAACGAAATAATTGAATTAAAGAAGTTTTAAGTTTTTTGAAAACATAGGAGAAAAATTAGAACTTTTTTTTCAAAGTTGCAAAACATTTGCATTCTTAACAAGAAGGATGCATTTTTAAGCAAGAAGATTAGTTTTCTACCAAGCAATACGAATTTTCAACAAAATACATGAATTTTTAACCAAAAAGTGAAATAGTTACAGATTTAGAAAAAAAAATCAATTCTAAAAAATTTTCAACAAAATAGTTAAATTTTCAACCAATGAGATGTATTTTTCACAAGAATGATGAATCTTCACAAAAAAAGGAATTTGCAGCAAAATATTTCAGCATTCAACCAGTTCATTTTTTTACCAAGAAAATTATTTTTCAAAAAATGAAGTAGTTGAATTTTCAATCAAAGAAATGATTCTTCAAACAAAACAAAAATGGATTTTTAACAATGTAGTTTAACCAGGTAGTTCAATTTTTTGCCAAAAAGATGAATTTTCAACAAAATAGTTGCATTTTCAACAAAGTAATTACATTGAATTTTGTTTACGTTTCTTTAAAACATCAGAGAAAAAGAATATTTTCTTTTAAGTCGCAAAATAGTTGCATTCTTTAAAAAAAAGGATGAATTTTTAGGCTAGAAAAGTTAGTTTTCTACTAAAAAAGACGAATTTCCAACAAATTATCTGACTTTTCCACCAAATAGAGGAGTTTTAAACTAAAAAATATAAATTTCCAATTCAAAATATAAATTTTTAAGCAAAAATGAAATAGTTACATTTTCAGTTGAAAGAATTATTTAAAAAAAAACAATTTTCAACAAAACAGTTAAATTATTAACCAAATGAATGAATTTTCAGCTAAGATGATGAATTTTTACAACAACAAAATATGAATTTACAGCAAAATATTTTAACATTCAACCAGTTCATTTTCCAACTAAGAACATTAATCTTCTAAAAATGTAGTGGTTGAATTTTCAATCAAAGAAATGATTCTTCAACCAAAACAAAAATGGATTTTTAACAATGGAGTTTAACCAGGTAGTTCAATTTTTGGCCAAAAAAGATGAATTTTTAACAAAATAGTTGAATTTTCAACAATGTAATTACATTACATTTTTTGTTACGTTTCTTGAAAACATCAAAGAGACAGAAGATATTTTTTAAGTCGCAAAATAGTTGCATTCTTAACAAAAAAGGATGAATTTGTAGGCTAGCAAAATTATTTTCTACTAAAAAGGACGAATTTCCAACAAATTACATGAATTTTTTACCAAATAGAGGAATTTTCAACTAAAAAATATCAATTTTCAATTCAAAATATCAATTTTCAATTCAAAATATCAATTTTTAAGCATAAATGAAATAGTTACATTTCTAGTTAAAAGAATTAATTCTAAAAAAAACACAATTTTCAACAAAATAGTTAAATCATTAACCAAATGAATGAATTTTCAGCTAAAATGATGAATCTTTACAAAAAAAATGAATTTTCAGCAAAAGATTCTAATATTCAGCCAGTTCATTTTTTAACCAAAAACATTAATTTTCTAGGAATGAAGAAGTCAAATTTTCAACGAGAGAGATGAATCTTCAACCAAAACAAAAAATAAATTTTTAACAATATAGTTTAACCAAGTAGTTAAATTTTTGACCAAAAGAGACGACCTTTTAACAAAATAGTTGCATTGTCAACAAAATAATTTTGAAAATTTTAAGTTTTTTAAAGTTTCTTGAAAAAATGGGAGAAAAAGCAATTTTTAAACAATGGGGAAAATAGAGGAATAGAGAAAAGAAATATGAAAGTGATTTTCAAACTTATTAATTTCGTAACCATAAACAACCGTATTTTTCGGTAATACAGCCCCCCCCCCCCCTCCTTAAATTGGTAACGTAGTTTATGGACTGCCTCTAATGATTAATATTTTTTTCATGGGAAACATATACAGATGCTCTATTTTTTTACAATTTGCGAAAGCCAGGAATAACTTAATGAACTAATTCATAATTTTATGATCTAAATGATCAGCAGTGAATGAAATACATTTATAATTAGTCCAGATGTTAATCGGCTGCAGTGAAGTTCCTTCCGTTTCAACGTCACTGTGATTATGATGGATCATTCATTTAAACTCAATTTCTATGAATACTGTAATTTAATTGCACTCTTAGTCGTGTTAAAAACGATTTATTAAATTCAGATTAGAAGAAACTAATTAAAATGGCACGTGAAGCACGTTGGCGCGACTTCTGTGGATATTTATCCAAGAAATTAATTTATTTCAGTATTAAAAGCCTACAGTTATTAAATTTATTTAAGTGACTTTCCATTATTTACATGGTGTTTCCTATGTAAAAAAAGTGGAAATCTCGCAATCATTATTATTGAAAACCTGACTGGGTTTTCAATAATTGAAGTTGTTTTATATAACCGGCAATTGGAAGACGCGTGGTTCGATTCCCAGCGGAGCGAAAGAGAACATCATTTTTTCATAGATAAAATTTGATATCAATTTAAAAAATAAAAAATTCTGAATTCAAGGGTTTAAAATAGATCGGTAGCGTTGATTTCTATTTTCTCGTAATGTGAAAAGTATCTTCATCTGATCGGTCGTTATGATTTCCGATGATAATACAGATTCCTTGAATTAGGTTTTAAATTATGAAAATTAAATTTACAAATAATCCCTTTTGATAAATAAAATAATAGAAAACATTGTGCGATTTTATTATAATTTGTGCTTTTTCATACTTTTGCGCAATTAAATTAAAATTTTCAAATTATCTAATAAATCATAAGTTTTTGAATAAAACTTAAAATTTCTAAAAACTTCAAATTATCGTTGTTTTTTCCTGATAAATTAGCATTTTAAAAAATCATCATCATAATTCACGATTTACAAAAAATGCAGGTTAGCGTTCACACAGAACATGGCTATTAAAAAAAAATTATTAGATTTCATAGATTAAAACTTTTTTAACGATTAATGTTTTTCAGTTTTATTAGCATTTTAAATCGGACTTAAAAATTTAATAATCATCAATTATATTTTTTCAAAATTCAAAAATTTTTAATAAAAACTCTTCAAATTCTAGAACTGTGAATTTTAAATCTTTAAAACTGAAGATTTTTCATTTTGAAAATTTTGAAATTAAAAGTTATGCAAGCTTTAAGTTTTACAATTAAGAATTCTGTAATTTTGATAATTCAAATTTGAAATTTCTTTAATTTCGACGAGTTCGAATATTGAAAACTCTTGACTTTTGATCTTCAAAATCATCCCGATTTAAAAATTTTTATTTATACATCTTTAAAATTTGAAGAACCCTCAATTGAACTATATATTAACAAAAAAACATTCTAAATTGCATTATTTTTTACTATAAATATTCCAAATTATTGAATCTTTAATTTTTAATCTTAAAAATTGAAGAATTTTAAATTGCAAACCGATAAAGTTGGAGAATTTTTAATTAAGAGTCTTTAAAATTTAATTTATTTGTGCTCGTTTTATGAGCATTTTGGTTCTTCATAAGTATCAAATAAATTTGCTTCCTCATAGAAAGAGGATTTCTCTAACAAAAAAAAAATAGATACTTTCAATATCAATAGCTATTGATTAATCAATAATGGTCTTCGAAAGTTCGTCAAGAAATCAATCAACACGTCTCGAAGACGCGAACAATTAAATCAAATGCAGTATTGTTATATTCCCAATATAAAAAAATTCTCTTATAAACAAGGAAACTAATTTTGTTGACAAATTTAAAAACGATATTGGTAGATTATGGTGGATCATGAAAAGTTCTTAATTTTGGTAATCGATGCGTCTCGAGGACGGGAACAAATATATTATATACATTATAGTTGTATTTCCAATATTAAAAAAGTTTTCCTTATATCAACAAGATATACAACAAACTTTTTCGAATTATAAATCAGTATTGCTAGATCATAAAAGGTTATAGGAGGTTCGTCAATAGGTCATTGGATGTGTCTCGAAGACGCAAACAAACATGTCAGATACAGTACTGTAGTACTCCTTATATGAACAAAGTTTTTTTTTCATATAAACAGAATACACAAATTTGTTTTAAACTTCATAAATCGGTATTGGTCGGTCATAAGAGGTTCACCAATAGGTCAATCTATGGGTCTCAAGGACGTGAACATACTCTATATATAATATTGTCGTATTTTTCATATCCAAAAATTTTTCTCATATAAACAGAATAAACAATTTTTTCAAACTTCATAAATCGGTACTGGTAGGTTATAACAGTTTCAATAATATGTCGATCGATGCGTCTCAGAGACGCGAACAAATACGCAAGATATCGTGTTGTTGTATTTTGAATATGAGATCTGTTTTTCTTATATAAACAAGGCAAAAATTTTCTTTTAAGCCTCTAAACGCAAGAAAAAACAACTTCTAAATGATCGATCTAGCTCAAAATCCTATCAGACCTGGAAACACACACACACACATACACACCCACGGACATTAAATTAAAATTATTTTTGAGCTCCTGGGGTCCAATTATATCAAAATATGTCCAAAAATTATATTTGAAAATTTAGGTCATTACAAATCTCCCTCCATGAGAAAGGAAACTTAAATAATTTTCAATTCTATATTTTCAAAAAATTTAAAATTCAAGAATTTTGAATCGAAACTCTTCAATATTGTAGAACTGTGAATTTTAGATCTTCCAAATTTTAAATTTCTTTATTTTGGATGATTCAGAATATTAAAAACTCTTGACTTTTGATCTTGAAAATCATTCAAATACAATTTTTTATTTATACACTATAAATTTCAAATTAACATTCAAAATTAGATAATTTTAAACTATACAAATATTCCAAATTGAACTATTACAAAAAAGACGTTCCGAATAACATACTTCTAAAGTATAAATATTTAAAATTTAATAATTTTTTATTCTATTGAAGAGTTTTTAATTTTGAAAATTAAAAATTCTGTAAGCTCAATGATCAGAATATAAAATTTTTTGACTTTAAAAGATTTTGAATCGAAAAGTCTTGACTTTTGATCTCCAAAATCATCCAAATTTGAGAATTGTGGTGTACAAATCTTTAAAATTGAAGAGTTGAAAATTTTTTATCTTCCAGATAGAAAGTTTGATGTCAAAAGAGGTTAAAGATTTTATGATTTTAAACTATAGGCATTCAACATTAAACATGTTCGAAATTTTTTGATTGTCAATATCTTCAAAA
The DNA here is from genome assembly GCA_932195095.1 of Andricus curvator. Lineage (NCBI taxonomy): Eukaryota > Metazoa > Arthropoda > Insecta > Hymenoptera > Cynipidae > Andricus > Andricus curvator. The sequence continues at coordinate 118,570 of CAKNYM010048471.1, forward strand.
TGGATCAATATCGAAAACGGGGAAAATCAGAAAGATTTAGAATTCCAGAATCACGCAGAAAAATATTCGTTTTAAATTTAAAAAATCGTTTCTGTAACATATTCTTTGAGAAGAAGAAACTTTTCTTTGAATGAGAGCCAATTAATATTTTTCTTTTTTTCAAGGAAATGTCCTTTGAATCGAAGAATCTTTTTCCTGAGCGTATGACTTTTAAGAACATCTTATTACGATATGAAATGGCAAATTAACTTATAATTTTTTTCTTCAGTATATTTCATAGTACTTCAAATTTAAGTATATACTTTTATTTGTGCTAGTTTTTTTTTTAATTTCTAGTACACATCTCCAATTATTTTGTTTGTTTTAATTTTCTAAAATTCATTTAAATTGTCATAATGCACGGTAATTAATATTTAATAAAACGAGATTATTCAATTTTCTGAAATCTTTTATTAAATCACTTAACATTATATTTTTAACAACAACTTAGAAGACTGAAATGGCGGTTTTGGGTATTTTTACTTCCTGTTTAATCTGTTGTTAAATCTGGAAATGTAGATGAACAAATCTAGGGGTATATTTAGAAAATATTGCAAAGCCAAAAAAAAAAAAAAAAAAATTGATTAGCAGTTTGAACTCGAAAGTTCATTGCCTCACTACCCGATTCGGGTAGTGTTTCTAGGTGGATATTTACTACCAATGTGGGCCCACCACACCCACGACGGGCCAACAGCGACGCAGTATTTCCTGAACGGTCACCCATCCAAGTACTAACCGCGCCCAACAATGCTTAACTTCAGTGATCTTACGAGAACTGGTGTTTCCAGAGTGGTATCGCCGTTGGCAAAGCCAAAGCCACTTAAAAATTTAATTGATCCTGGTTGTAAAATCTTTTCATTCTTAAGGCTTGAATTTGAGAAATTATTGTCATGGTTTTGAATTTATTCTGAATTCATTTAATTTAATACTGTTCAATTACAAATCTTTGCAATTGGAAAAGGTGCTACTGTCAAGTCTTTTAATTTGATATTCTACGATTTCAAAGAATTTAAAAAACCACACTGAGAAAAATGGATTATACCCGGTAATAAAAAATATGTTACCGGATATAATCTTGGACTATTAACTATGGGACAGCGATCCAGATTATTAGAACTGCAATTTATAGATATTAAGAAATAGATATTACAGGATAATATCTTGGATTATTAAACTTTATAATCTGAGATAATAAAATCTGTAATCCAAGATTTTAAAATCTAATATCCATATAAGAGTCCTGGTCCATTAGATAACCTCAAATATATATAATAATGATTGCAAACGTATTTATAAACATATACAAAATTTTCATAGACGAGCTCGGAAGTAGAACTGGAACCAAATTTCAATTTTTTAAACACACAATAAGCAGGAAAGTGGCTATCATGAGACTACAAAAACGAAAGTAAAGGAGGCTAAGTTTCTGCACGTGTACAAGTGGCAGTGATGTGTAGTGAAAAGAAATATAAACTTACCCATTTTCAAAATCTAAATCACGTGTGATTTAGCACAAATAATCATTTTATATCCTAATTATTACTTGTTTTAATGCAAACGGATGCATATGACACGCGCCACGATGTGATGTACCATCTGAGACTACACAGACGCCTGGATATTTTAAAATCTGAGATGTTACAATTTAATGTCTGAAGATTATAAGAATTTAACATCTAGAGATTATATTTGGTAACATCTTCATATATTAGAAAAATATTATAGATTATACGCGCTAATATACTTTTCTTTACGGTGTATTATTCTTTAATTCTATTATCCAGTTCGTATAATCCATTTTTCTCAGTGCAGACAATTTTGTACGTTAAAAATTGACTCCAAACAATTAGGAATATTTGAATAAAAAATTGTTAAATTAAAAACTCCCATTCTTGGTGACAGAAGTTGTTACAGTTTAAAATGAAGTTCGGCTTCGTTTAATTTTTAACCTTCTATAGCAGAATTTTTTAAATAGTTCAGGGCTCCGACTCACTTCAGAGACCAAAAATAGTATTGATAGTGACATACATTTTGAAAAATAGTAGCAAAAGTATTGGTTTTTTGAATTTACCAAAGTTTTCAATCTGTAAATTCTAGGCCTCATTAATAGAACTAACTTTTTGATATTTTGTTATCATTGGAGTGATCTATGGCAGTTTCTATTGCAATGGATGTATCGCACTTATTCTAATTTTCACCTGGTCAAGGCAAGTAACCAATCGTTGAAATAGCCCAAAAATGTAGATATCGAAATTAATATTTCTAAATTGCTGATTGCAAAATTTAATTTTATGTTACTTTTTTTATTCCTAATCAATACAAAGGACCGCCCTGCTGACAAGGGTCGGTGACAGCGTCTGGCAATCCATTAGCAAGCACGTGGCCCGCGATTAAACGGGTATCACCCAGTCTCATAAGAATTCCTCCTAATGAACTTTATTTTTTTGATACACAAATTAAAGCCGCAATGAGTAAGAAAAATCAAAATTGAAATAAATGTTTGAATTGGTAATCTGCTTCACTAAATCTAAAATTAAAAACCAAATTTTTATAAACATTAGCAACCAAAATAATATATGAAAAATAATGATTTTGCTTTTCTACGATTCAAAATTCGGTTTTCTCATGTTTTTCTAAATTATTTATTAACTAGACTTGGCGAAGCTGAATCCAATGTGGATTGATTTAAGTATATGCTCATACGGAAGTGTTTAAGTTAATTAAGACAAGACATATTTCCTTGCATTTTTAACATAACATTTCCTAAGATCATAAAATATAAATTCGTGTTTTGCATTCATATTTCTCGTTTACATTACGCACGTCTTAAATTTGTATAAGAAAAGATAAAAGAATGCAAGAAAATATATAATACATGGCATAGCGTTACGCAGAGTCACGCTAACTTCATATTTAGATAACAATCACGGTTGTTTCATATTACTCCTTCAATTTCTATTCGCTGATCGGAAAAAATTTATAGTTTATGCTATGTAATGTTGAGGAATAAATTTTCCATATTTTAAAAGTAATCTAAGAAAATAAATTCAGAATTATTATTAGATTTGTTCAAAAACAAATTTTAATTGTTAAGACATTTTCAGACGTTATTTTTGCTTTTGACAACTTTTACGTAAAATGTGACAGAAAGGTAGAATAAAAAAAACTGACGTAATTTACAATTTGGTATGTTGACCAATTCCTTTTTAATTTAGGCAAAATTTCAAAAAAAGTCTGGGTCATGGTGTCAGAATGATTTTTTATTTGGATTTATCGTTTGAGAGTGAAAAATGAAACACGTATTTTACAGTTTGGCTGAAAATTTTTAATTGTTTTCATTTTACGATTAATTTCAAGACCACGGTGAATCCTCAAAAAACTATATACATTTTTTTCAAATTTTAGTATGTTCCGAATTTCCTTTCAATTAAATCCAATAAATTTTTGAAAACTTTAAAATTACCAAATTTCCTGATTTTCGTTCTGATTTTCACTGCTTCACATTCAAAAAATTAATTAAAAAATCGCAATAAGAAAATCCAGTAATTTTTCATTGAAAGTTAATTCTTTTTAATTGAAAAATCTACTATTATACATTTGTTTCAGAATGCATCTGTCTTGGTTAAAAATTAGATTTTTAATTAGAACTCAACTTTTTTATTGAAAATTTAACTGCTTGGTTAAAAGTTAACCTACTGTGTTAAAAATTCATTTTATTAATTGAAGATCCATTCCTTTGGCTGGAGATGAAACTATTTTGTTGAAAATTTATTTATTTTGTTTGAAAATTTATTTTTTATCTGGTACTTTAACTATTTCATCATTGGTTGAAAATTGATCGTTTTTTGTTAAAAATTCAAGAATTTGGTTGCAAATTTATATTTTCTGTTGCAAATTCGTCTCTTTTGGTAGAAAATCATTTTTCTTGATTGAACAGTTAACTTGGTTGATAGTTGAACTAATTTTTTCAAAATTAATTTTATTATTTGATGATCCATATATTTGGTTCAAAATTTACCTATTTTTTCAAGAATTACTTTTATTATTCAAATCCTTTTTTTCAACTGCAAATGTAACTTTTCCATTTTCGTTGAAAATCGATCATTTTTATGTTGAAATAATTTTTTAGATTTGTTGAAAATTTGTCTTGTTGAGTTGAACTTTCAATTATTTTCGCATAAGGTTTAACTATTTGGTTAAAAATTAACTTTTTTGTTGAAAATTCATCTCTCTTGGTTAAATCAAACTGTTTTTCATTCAAAATTAAAATCTTTTTTTGGTTGAAATAGCAACTACTTGTTTGAAAGTTGACCTTCGTTGTTGAAAATTCCTTTTGTAATATTTATAATTTTAGTGGACAAATTAACGATTTTGTTGAAAATTTAATTATTTTGTAAAAAAATTAATTATTTTTCTGAAAATGTAGCTGCTTTGTTGAACATTTGTCTTTTTGTATAGAAAATTCGCCTATTTGTGGATTGAAAGTTAATCTTCGTAGGTCGAGAATTCAAATATGTGGTTATAAACTTAAATATTTTGTTGCAAACTCAATCTTTTGTTGAAAATTTCACTACTTTGTTTAAAAATCATTTTTTTTGTTGAAAAATTTCACTCCTTTGTTGAAAATTCATCTTTCTTGGTTAAAAAGTCAAATGTCTAAAAAAATCATCTTTTTGGCTTGAAGATTCGAATATTTTGTTAAAATGTTGTCTCTTCTTTTTCGATGAAAAATTAATTTTCTTATGTTGAAATTTGAATATTTTGTTCAAAAATCATCTTTTTGGTTTCAAAAGACAACGGTTTTCTTAAATGTTCGAATTTTTAGTTCAAGATAAATTTTTAGTTCTTATATTGAAAATTCATCTCTTTTGGTAAAAAGTCAATCTTTTTGTTTGAAGATTCGACAGTTTGATTAAAAATTCGTCTATATGGTTAGAAAATTCAACAATTTGGTTAAAAAATTAACTTAGATGAAAATTCGTCTCTTTCGTTGATAACTGAACTATTTTGTTAAATAATAATAATATGTTTTGTTCAAAAATCTAACTGCTTTATTGATTATTATTCGTCTTTTTGGATTGAAAATTCATCTTTTTTTGATTGAAAATGTGGTTATAAACTTAACTATCTTGTTGCAAACTCAAACTTTTGTTGAAAATTTCACTATTTTGGTCAGAAATCATCTTTTATGTTCGAAAATTTCACTCCTTTGTTGAAAATTCATCTTTCTTAGTCAAAAAGTCAAATGCCTTTAAAAAAAATCGTCTCTTTGGCTTGAAGATTCGAATATTTGGTTAAAAATTCGTCTCTTTTTTTCGATAAAAAATTAATTTTCGTTTTTGAAATTTGAATATTTTGTTCAAAAAACATCCTTTTGGTTTCAAGAGTCACCGTTTTTGTTAAATGTTCGAATTTTTAGTTAAAAAAAAAAATGTTGACTTCTTATATTAAAAATTCATCTCTTTTGGTGAAGAGACAATCTTTTTGTTAGACGATTCGAAAGTTTGATTAAAAATTTTACTATATGGATAGAAAATTCAACAATGTGGTTAAAAATGTAACTACGTTGAAAATTCGACTCTTTTGTTGATAATTCAACTATTTTGTTAAAAAAATAATATGTTTTGTTCAAAAATCTAACTGCTTTATTGATTATTCGTCTTTTTGGATTGAAAATTCTTCTTTTTTAAATTGAAAATTCATCCTTTTTGTACAAAAGTTCTTTGTTGAAAATTCAACTAACTTCTACCAAAGTTGTCTTTTTGGCTTAAAAATGCGGCTACTTGGTTAAAAATGTAACTTTTTTTGGTTGATTTTAATTATATTTTGATTTAAAAATTAGATTTGGTTTGGTCTAAAATTAATTTGTTAGGTGAAATTTCAAATATTTGGTTGAAAACTCATCTTTCTTCATTGAAAATTTATCCCTTTGAATTAAAAAGTTAAATTTCTTCTATAAAAGTCGACTTTTTAGCTTGAAACTCAACTCTTTCTTTGAAAATTCATCTTTTTTGGTAGATAATAATTCCTTTTTGTTTAAAAAACCAACTATTTTGTTGAAAATGCAAAATATTTCGACTTGAACTCTTAAGCGTTTTATATTTAATTCAATATGTTACCTACATATTAAGTTAATTCAAAAGAATTTACTATTACAATTATACTATTGGGCCATATCTAAAATCTCTGTGTTGTTTATTTAAATAACACGTTCGTTCCGCAGCACTGCTCCGATCAAGGTTGCTGATCAATCTCTCTAACAAGCACCCCAGGCGAAGAGCTTCACAAAGTCATTATGTAAAGCTCTCTGCTCTTATTCTCCTGTTTGGGTGCAAAATAAGGTACCCTATTTACCTATTCTGAGAGAATTTTGGGCTGTGAAAACTCAAAAAATATTTTCTTGTATTTTAGGCGTTTACCAAATGAAATCCAAGAAAAAACTTTGTCCTAAAAGAAGGGGTGGGTGATCATTTTGGTGACGTCACTATGGGGGCTTCAGTCCGTGTGTGATGATCTGTGACGAAGAAGATGAGGGGTAAAAAAGTGTTTAAAATAGCGTGACGTAGTTTGAGGCCCCTAAGCAATTATTCCAGTGTGCATACAAAACATCATAAACAATGATTTCTTAAACACGGCGTGCACTCTCCTTCAATAATTTTTTTGAAAGTGGCACTTACAGGTATCATCCTTCAAGAAGGGGTTAAGTTAAGGATTATTGGGAGACGTCTGGCGCGAGCAGCTGGAAATCGAGATGATGTTCGATGTATATATGGAGTCTCGATTGACCACGAGGCGATGAAAGAGTTCGATGAAATAATGAGGGGCCCGGTTAATAAATAAAACGCCTCTCTGCGCGGATATCAGGGCTCGAGAGTGGGGATATTGGGGTTCTGGTGGGGCAACGGGGACCCGAGGGGCCTGGTCGCGGCCCCGCCGAGAGAAGACAGCTATTAAAAGCCCCTATTTAAATATTATCAATGAAATTACAGTCCTCAACGCACGCTAGGCTCTCCTTGATCATTACAGACTGACCATTGCTCTTTAATCCCCGTTGTCAATACTAATCGACATCGACGTGATTTAATTCCCTGCCTTTTTCTTTATTGTACGTGTTGCACTGTATTTGCCTCAATCTCGATGTGAAAGCTATAGCTACCATTTTGTACCAACATTATGGTTCTGGGATCAGAAAATGACTTTTTAATAATCAGTAATTGTTGAATAATTGACTCAATCATTGGAGATTAATTGGTTTTATTATTTGATTCTACTTTATTTAATGATTATTATGTTCCTTTATGTCATTACTTAATTTATTAAGTGGTGATTTTTCTCAAAAATAGGGGATTAATAGGGGAAAATATTCTTTTGAATAAAATTAATGTATAGGTACAATATTAAATTCAATATGAAACGCCTAAGAGTTCAAGTCGATATATATATATATATATATATATATATATATATATATATAATTTTTAACAAAATATGTATTTGGATTTTTAAACGAAAGAATTGATTTTCTACCGGAAGCAATGAATTTTCAAAATAATGGTTGACTTTTCAAGATAAAAAGTCAAATATTTTTAAAAACAGTTGACTTTTAAACCCAAGAAGATGAATTTTTAACCAGGAAATATGATTTTTCAACTGAATAGTTCAATTTTTAACAAACGAAATCATTAATTTTAGATCAACCACAAAGTTGAATTTTGAACCAAGAACTTTTGTACCAAAAACATTAATTTTTAATCCAAAAAGAAGAATCTTTGATAAAGCAGTCAGACTTTTAAACAAAAAAGATTACTTCATAACAAAAAATTTGAATTTTCAACAAAAGAGACGAATTTTCATCACATTAGTTGAATTTTTAACCGATTTGTTGAATTTTTGACTCATAAAGATCAATTCTTAACCAAGTCGTTGAATTTTTAAACAAAAAGGATTCAACTGCAACCAAACAGTTGAATTTATAAGCTAAAAAGACGAACTAAAAAAAAACAGTTGAATTTTAAATCCAAAAGGACAAATTTTCTATCCAAAAAGACAAATGTTTAAGAACAAATTTGAAGTTTCCGAAAAATAATTAAATTTTCAACAAAATGATTGAATTTTTAACAAAATAATTTCATTTTCAACCAAATAGATGAATCTCAACTGAAAACGATCATTTTTTAACTGAAAACGCAATAATTAAATCTGCAGTTGAAAGAATTAATTTTCATCTAAATGGTCGAATTTTCTAACAAAACAGATTTACCTTCAACCACTAACAGTAGCATTTTTAAGTGAAAATTCGAGTCTTCTAGCCAAAAAGATCAATTTTTTAGAAGACCGTTAAATTTTCAAACAAGAAGTTTTGTGCCAAAAAAGAGAAATATTTAATCCGAAAAGACGAATTTTCAATACAGTAGTTGAATTTTCAACCGAATTGTTGAATTTTCGAGCTGAAAAGATGAAATTTCAACGAAATGGTAGAATTTTTAAACAGCAAAGATTCGAATAGTTGAATTTCCAAACTAAAAAGAATTTTCAAAAAGACAGTTGTATTTTTAAACCGAATGAAGTAATTTTTCTATCCAAAAGGACTAATTTTTGACAGAGAGTTAAAGAACAAAAAAAAAAGACCAAAAATGGAACAGTTATATTTGCAGTTGCAAAAATTAATTTTTAAATAAATGGTCGGATTTTCTAACAAAAGATTTAACTTCAATCACAAACAGTAGCATTTTTAACCAAGCAGTCGAATCTTCAAGCCAATCAGACAAAATTTTTAGAAGACAGTTGAATTGCCAACCCAGAACATTTGTACTAAAAAACGATGAATTTTCAATCCAAAAAGAATGAATTTTTTATCTAAAAAGACGAATATTCAACAAAAGCAATTAGATTTTCGAACAAAAAAAAATAATACTTTTTAACAAAATAGTTAAATATTCAACAAAAGAGACTTCGACCAAATAGTTGAATTTTCAAGCCGAAAAGACAAATTTTCTAGAACACAGTTGAATTTTCAAACCAAAAGGACAAATTTTCTATCTAGAAAAACGAATTTTCAACAAAACGTTTAAATTTTCAACAAAATAATCTAATTTCCAAAAAATAGTAGAATTTTTAACAAAATAATCAACTTTTTAGAAAACAGTCTACTTTTTAACTAAAAACGATTATTTTCCAGCCAAAAATGGAATAGTTGAATTTCCATTCAAGAAAATTAATTTTCAATTAAATTTTTGAATCTTTAGACAAAAAAGAATTAAGTTCAACCACAAACAGTAGCATTTTAACCAAATAGTTGAATCTTAAAACCAAAAAACGACTTTTTTAGATGTCAGTTGAATTTTCAACCAATTTTCAAACAAACAAAAAAATTACTTTTTTAAAAAATAGATGACGAATTTTTAAGGGCTCAATTCAATTTTCGACCAAAAAGGAGGAATTTTGTGCCTAAAAAGACGAATATTTAACAAGAAAGTTGAAGTTTCAACAAAATAATTAAATTTTCAACCAACTAGTTGAATTTTTGACTTTCGAAGACGAATTTTCAATTAAATGGTCGAATTTTCAGACAAAAAAGAATTAATTTCAACCCCAAACGGTAGCATTTTGAACTAGTCGAATCTTCAATTCAAAAAGACCAATTTTTCAGAAGGGCGTTAAATTTTCAAACAAGCACTTTTGCACCAAAAAGATGAATTTTCAACCCGAAAAAGATGATCTTTTAATACAAAAAGTCTAATTTTAAACAAAGCTGTTTAATTTTTGAACAAAAAAGACGGATGTTCAATAGAACAGTTAATGTTTTAACAAAATAATTATATTTTTGAAAAAATAGTCAAATTTCCAACAGAATATCTAAATTTTTAATAAAATTGCATTTCCAACTAAAAACTATCAATTTTTCAATAAAAATGAAATATTTAAATTTGGACATAAGAAAAATAATTTTAAACTGAAAAAACTCGAAGTTTTAACAAAATAGTTAAGTTTATAATCAAAGGGATGGATCTTCAATTTAAAAAATGAACTTTTAACAAAGTAGTTTTGCTTTCTACAAAGAAGGCAAATTTTTATTCTAAAAAATTCATTTTTTCACCAAAAAAGACAAATTTACAACAAAATGCATACATTTTCAACCAAATTGTTGAATTTTCAACTAGAAATGAATAATTTCCAAACAATAATAGAATATATCAAGTTTTAGTTGAAAAAATTATTTTTCAATCAAAAGAAAAACGAATTTTGAAGGAAATAGTGAAATTTTCAACCATTAAAATGAATGTTCAACAAAGTAGTTCAACTTTCAACTAAGTAGTTGAACTTTTAGCTGAAAAAGATAAATTCTCAATGATAAATTTAATAGTTGAATTTTCAACTAGAAGCGATCCATTTACAACCAAAAATAGAATAGTTAAATTTTCAGTTAAAAAATTATTTTTCAATAAAAAGAGAACACAAATTTTCAAAAAATATTTCAATCTACAACCAAAAAAATAAATTTGTAATAAATTAGTTTAATTTTCAACCAAGTTGTTGAATTTGAACCAAAAAAGAGAAATTCTCAATGAACAATTTGATAGTTGAATTTTCAATTAAAAACTATCAATTTTCAGCCCAAAATGGATTAGTTAAATTGTTATTCAAGAAAATTCATTTTCAGCTTGAAAAACTATGTTTGAACAAAAAAAAAAACGAATTATCAAGAAATTAGTTAAATCTTCAACCAAATAGTAAAATTTTTAACCAAAAGAGATTAATTCTGAGGGGAAAAAAGGTAAACTAAAATCACTAATTCTCATTTTTCAATTATTTTAAAAAATTGTATTCATATTTATATTCTCCATGTGTGACGTCAAATTCTGAGTTAACCCCTCCGTTCGACCCCCGTGCTCAAAAATCGTCAAATATTAACAACAGTTTTTCTCGATATCTTTTTCAAAAGAAGAACTTATTATATCAATGAAATTTAAGTTAAACATAATTAACTTGAGTGTTCTTGCTTCAAATTTGGAAAAAAGCACAAACATATTTTCTCTGGATCAATTTTTATTTTAAAAACGTTTTCTAGAAGGTTAAAAATGCTTTAAGACGGCAACCCGTTGGGAGCCCCTCATTGAGTCTCAACGAGAGTCTTTTTTCCCAGGACTTGCGACTTGTTGCAGTCTAATTGGATATGAAATTAAGTCAACGAAGTTCCAACAAAAATGCAGGGTCGCGTCACGTCATGGGGATTTGAAATTTATATTTTCCGTCTGCGCCATTCGCGAACTGGGAGATGCTTCTGACGACATTCGTCATCTTTTTACTCGGGTTAACTTCAGGAACATGATTACGATGCTGAATAATCGACTACCTTCTCCTTCTTTGTGCATTATGTAGTGCACTTTCCCATATAATGTGAAATTTAGTTCATCGCTGTATGAAATGTATAAAACTATTGTTTATTATTGTTTATTTCATATTATTTTAGGACCCTTAATATTGAAGAATTTAAAAAAATTCCCATTCGAAAAGATGTTTTTTCCCTGAATTAATATAATTTAAAAATTTTCAGGATTAAGAGACACCTAACATGAGAATTATATAATTTTAAATCAAAACGTCACAAGCTGTACGTTTTTCGGGTTTCGTAGTCCCGGGCGGAAACTGCTACAATTTAGGTAGGATGTCTGCCCTTCAGAATTTTTTCACGAGTCTCGAGACAATATTAGAGACAAGATTTGAGACGAGATTCAAAACAAGATTCGAGACAAGATTCAAGTCGAGAATCGAGATAATATTTAAGACTACATTCAATATGAAGTTCGGGACGAGATTCGAGACAAGATTCGAGACGAGAATAAAGACGACTCAAGCCGAGACTCGAGGCGAGACTCGTGACGAGACCTGATACAAGACTCGAGATGACATTCGAGACGAGATTCGAGATAACACTTCAGACGAGACTTAAAGCGATATTTGAGACGAGATTCAAAACAAAATTCAAAACAAGATTCGAGACAAGATTCAAGTCGAGAATCAAGATGATATTCAAGACTAGATTCAATACGAAGTTCGGGACGAGAATCGAGACGCCATTCGAGACGAGATTAAAGAAGACTCAAGCCAAGACTCGAGACGAGACTCGAGACGAGACCTGATACAAGACTCGAGATGACATTCGAGACGAGATTCGAGATAACACTTCAGACGAGACTTAAGGCGATATTTGAGACGAGATTCAAAACAAAATTCAAAACAAGATTCGAGACAAGATTCATGTCGAGAATCGAGATGATATTTAGGACTAGATTCAAGACGAAGACTCAAGCCGAGACTCGAGACGAGACCCGATACGAGACTCGATACGAGACTCAAGACGAGACTCAAGACAAGACTCGATACAAGACTCGCGATGAAATTCGAGACAAGATTCGAGACTACACTTTGGACGATACTTAAGGCGAGATCTGATACGAGATTCGAGACAAGATCCAAAACAAAATTCAAAACAAGATTCGAGACAAGATTCAAGTCGAGAATCAAGATGATATTCAAGACTATATTCAATACGAAGTTCGGGACGAGAATCGAGACGCGATTCGAGACGAGATTAAAGAAGACTCAAGCCGAGACTCGAGACGAGACTCGAGACGAGACTCGAGACGAGACTCGAGATGACATTCGACACAAGATTAAAGAAGACTCAAGCCGAGACTCGAGACGATGCCTGATACGAGACTTGATACGAGACTCAAGACGAAACTCAAGACAAGACTTATACAAGACTCGAGATGGCATTCAAGGCAAGATTCGAGAGTACACTTTAGACGAGAGTTAAGGCGAGATTTGAGACGAGATTCTAGACGACTTTTGATACAAGATTCGAGACAAGCTTCGAGACGAGATTCAAGACTTCCCTTTAGACGAGACTCAAGGCGAGATTTAAGACCAGATTCAATACAAGATTCAAGTGAAGCTTCCAGATCAGATTCGAGACCAGGTTCAAGACAAGATTCAAGGCGAACTTTGCCACAAGATTCGAGGCAAGCTTCAAAATAGATTTAAAAAAAGCTTTGAGACGAGATTTAGAACAAGATTCGAAAAAAAATCGACACGAGATCTGATACGAGATTTGAGACCAGATTTGAGATGAGATCAGATTCGAGACGCGACTCGAGACAAGATCCGAGACTACATTCTAGACGAGAATAGAGAGAAGCCTCAAGGCGAGATTTGGGACGAGACTCGAGACGAGATTCGTGATGAGATGAGTGGCTAAGGAGGACTTAATATGCTACTAATTCCTTTTTGTAGGCGCATGTCGCCTACTTTAACTAATTTCTTATTCAAATAGTTCCAAAATCTGTGGAATAATTATGTTAAATTTAAGAAAGTCTCTATGTACAACGAAAAAATCGGGCTAATTGTACCGAGATTTCAGTATAGATTGTCCCTTTCCCTGATGCATATATTTTTTCTCACTCAATTTTTAAATTAAAATAAAAAATTAATAGTTTCAAAAGATTTTGTTCACGGTATATATTATCTAAAATAATAGAAAAGAAAAGCAAGGACAGCATTTTTTATTATTTGATAAAAATTAATATCTTAACTTCAGAATTGATACATAATATTTTTATACACAATTATACCGTTGCAATATTATAAATATTCTTTGATGTCTAACAATTGTTATTAAAAATAGCAATTTCAGCCGAAAGAGATTAACATATCATAACAAAAAATGGTCTAATATTGTACATCTTCTTATAAGCCAAATTTTTGTTGTTGCTTAAAATAATCTTAAAAATTCTATGGGTCTATACAAATTAAAATTATCAATTATCGATGAAAAAAACTAACATAACATGGGATAAAAAATATTTAATATTGTAAATCTTCTTTGAAGTTTCACGATTTTGGTTTTAAAAAACCGATTTCCAGCGACAAAATTTAACATAACCTAAAATTGCACAAAATTTTTTAATTTTTAAAATCTAATGATTGTTTTACTGAAAACCAGATCTTCGGTGTAAAATGCCAACAAAACCTAAAATTTTCAAAAAGTTGTGAATCTTCTTTGAAGTCTAATTTTTTCATTAAAAATATCAATTTCTGACCAGAACCACTAAGATAATCCAAAATTCCTAAAAGATTCTAGTTCTCGTTCAAATTATAATGAGTTTTCTTTGAAAATGCCAATTTTAAGAGTAAAATATCAATGTGACCTAAAATTGGTAAAAAATTATGAATCTTCTTGGAAATCTAATAATTTTAGAAAAAATGTCAATTTCCGACGAAAAACACAAGCACAAATCAAAATTGTGGAAGCTTGTGAATGTTATTATTTCAAACAAAAATAATTGAATTTGAATCTAATGATTTGTCTTCAAAATACAAAGAGGTAGAATACACTAACATAACATAAAGTTGTAACATAACAGAAAATTGTTCCGAATTGTAAATCTTCTTTGAAATCTAAAGATTTTTGTTCAAAATAACCGATTTTCGGTGAAATGTATTAATATAACCTGATCCTATACAAAAATTGAAAATGTGTTGGAACTCTAATGATTTTTGTTTTGAAATACAACTTTTTGGTGTAAAACGCTAACGTAACCTAAAATTGTTCAAAAACTATTTACCTTTAAAATCGAATGACTTTTGTTGAAAAATGTCAATTTCTGGTAGAAAAATGCTAACGAAACCGAAAAATATAAATCGTTTAAAAATATTTAGTCTTTGAAATCTAATAATTCAAGATTAAAAATACCCATTCGCTGCAAAGCGCTAATATAACCTAAAATTGTTCAAAATTTGAACCTAAAACTTTTTAAAACTTTAGTCTTCTTCGAAAGTTTGTGATTTTACAATAAAATTCTTCTAAGAAAATAATAATTGCCAGCGAAAAGCAATAACATAAAACATTAGGCACACATTTTTATTCAATTTTTATTGTTTATAAACAAAAATATGTCGAAGGCATTTTTGTTAGAGTTGGATTTTGAATGATCTACCTGGGTCTGCCCCGGTATATATCATCAATCAGGGACACATTTTTGTGACTTACTGCTCAAGGGGGGATCCGAACCACCAGAACCTCGGTAAAAGTGCAAAGAAAAATTTCCAGAGGTACCGGCTCAGGGATCGAAGCCCGGACCTCTAACGTGAAGTCCGAGCGCCCAACCGCCTGAGCCACCGAGGCTCTTTTTTAAATTATTTTATTGTGTCTTAGGCTTAAGATGGCTACAGCCCAATATGTCGAACGAATTTTTGTTAGAGCTGGATTTTTTTTACTAGCGTGCACGGCGTTGTCCTGTTATATATCATCAGTCACTGACACATATTTTTAATGCAATTAAGTGATCTGATGAGAACAGTATGCCTCTTTTGAAATATTGGGTAAAGTCTGGTTTTTCACCTTACCATCCATGGACTGGATTGCAGTCAAGTGCATTATGGGAGGACATACAGCTCAAGGTGGGATCTGAACCACCAGAACCTCTGTAAAAGTACGTAGGAAATTTTCCAGAGGTACCGGCACAGGGATCGAACTTCGGACCTCTAACGTGAAGTCTGAGCGCCTAACCGCTTGAGCCACCGAGGCTCTTTTTCATTTATTATTATTTATATAATATAAATATATATATATTATAATCATTTATTTATTTATAACTTTGGACGTAATATTTGAATTATTCTTTAAAAAACATGTAACTGCGAAACGCAGTATTTTTCTGAATCTGTGCCTTAAGTCCAGGTGCTGCACTGACATAGTGACTGGACGTGCATCATGATAAGATTATCAACGACATATTTATCGCTGATCTAAGAAAAGGTCAAAATGTCATGGCCAGATTTTGATTTTTTTTTAAATTGCAGACAGGCATCATTTTACCTACTTTGCAGGGATTCACATTTTCCGAGTGACTCAGCTCTGAAATATTATCATATTTCTCATGTTTAAAAACTTTCGCTAAAACAAGGCTTTCTTTATTCACAATAACTGGGAAATGACAGGCAAAGGTAATTACAAAAATTTGTGGAGATTTTTATCATCCCTTAAGAAGGAGGTAATAAGACGAAGAAGAGGGACAACTCTTTTATCAGCCGGTCGCTTATTCATCATTATACCATAAGTCGGGGCTAACCAGGACACGCTGGGAAAACCAAACGACTTATAATTTCATATTGTATAATTTCATATCTCTTTATCTGAATAGAAATCCGAAAGATTTTTTATGGATCAGTAATTTAATTATTCTTAAAATAATGACAGAAATTTATAATTTACAATATTTTGCTATTCAGTATTACAGAATAGCGTCTTTGCCTTTTTATTGAAAGCGGACCTTTTATTGAAGGTGGGGACCTTCAAGAGTAAAGACGGACATGCTTCGTATTGCAATAACTAATTATTTATAGTTAAATTAAATGCTTTAACTGTTTTAAATTATACTTTGTATAATTTATTGAGAAGATCTAGAAAAATGTTCCACTTAGCCCCGTCTTACAGTACTATATTTCTTTTCCATTTCTACTCTTTGTAATCTCAAGACTCATCTTATTATTGATATAAAAACAACTAACCTGCATTAATAGTGAGCATAGAGCGGCCATTTTTTTACTCGTAGGGTAACATCTTGATTTGAAATTAAAATCAACATAAGTAAAAAAGTAAATTCCTAAGTTTATCGATCACCGATAATTATTTCAATTTATGAAAATTTCTCGTCAAGTCACAGGTATTCTACTTGGTTATTATGCGCGTTAATTCCAATTATATTATTTTTTAAATGTTCATGATGTTGTGAAATGAGTATCTGAATTCGATTCTTAAAATTATATGAAAAACAAAATTATTTGAATTTTGTAATGAAAATTATATTGATTATTTCTTTTTATTTTTTGAACTGATTGATTAATCATGACCTGAATTATTTTCTTTGCAATATTAAATTACATAAAGGTTGAATTTTAATTTTTTTTCTTCAATTAAGTAACATGAGCTGATTATTTACTTTAGGGTTGTGTAGTTAAATCTCGGTTATAATTTCTATAATAAAAGTATATTTATATTTAAAATACCACTATTCTAATTATGTAATTTCTTGACATGTTGGTGATGTTGTGAAATGAGTATCTGAATTCAATTTTCAAAATTATATGACACATATTTTTTATTTTTTCTGGAATTAGTTCAAAAGGTTATTGAGAAACCAAATATTTAGGTATGAAAGTTTGAATTAGAAAAAAAAATTGAAAGTAAAAATTATTGTTATGCCTCATTGAAAATAATTCCAGAACTCTATAATAATTATATCATTTTTTTAAATGTTTGTGATGTTGTGAAGTGAGTACAGTACCGGGCAGAATGGTCAGTCTACTGAAAAAAATCGTATTAAAAACACGTTTCTCTTTTGGCTGACCTGGTATTCGGTATAATCTCCTGGTGGGAAATATTTTAAATAAAATAACAATATTATTATAGTCGCTTTTGAAAATAATAATTTTTTTGGGATAAACTTAATGTATACGCAATTGTTGCACAAGACTTTATTTATAACCTGTACTTTCTTTCACTTAATGAAAATATTATAATAATTAAATAATATAATAATCTACGATAATATTTTACAAACAAACATTATGCAAATATTATGTTGTGAAATGAGTATCTGAATTCAATTTTAAAAATTATATGATACATATTTTTTATTTTTTATGGAATGAGGTCAAAAGGTTATTAATAAACCAAATATTTAGGTATGAAAGTTTGAATTAAAAATAAAAAATTAAAAGTAAAAATTATTTTAATGCCTTCGTGAAAATAATTTTTTATTTTATTTAATTAAGTAACATGAATTGATTATTTACTTTGAGGTTATGTAATTGGATATTGGCTATAATTTGTATAATAAACGTGTATTTAGGTTCAAAATAACTTTACAACAATTGCATCATTTTGTTCAATGTTTGTGATGTTGTGATTTTTGATTTGTGATTTTGCCAACGGCGATACCACGCTGAAAACACCAATTCTCTTAAGATCACTGAAGTTAAGCATTGTTGGGCGCGGTTAGTACTTGGATGGGTGACCGTTCAGGAATACTGCGTGCTGTTGGCCCGTCGTTGGTGTGGTGGGCCCACATTAGTAGTAAATATCCACCTAGAAACACTACCCGAATCGGATAGTGAGGCAATGAACTTTCGAGTTCGAACTGCTAATCTATGTATGTATGTATGTATGTTTGTGATGTTGTGAAGTGAGTACAGTACCGGCCAGAATAATCAGACTACTGAAAAGAATCGTATTAAAAATACGTCTCTCTTTTGGCTGACCTGGTGTTCCGTATAATCTCCTGGTGGGAAATATTTAAAATAAAATAACAATATTATTATAGTCGCTTTTGAAAATAAAATTTTTTTTTGCATCAATTTAATATATACGAAATTGTTGCACAAGACTTAAAGATAACCTGTACTTTCTTTTACTTCATGGAAATATAATAATGAAATAATATATTAATATACAATAATATTATACAAATAAACATTATGCAAATATTATGTTGTGAAATGAGTAGTTGAATTCAATTTTCAAAATTATATGATACATATTTTTTATTTTTTCTGGAATTTGTTCAAAAGGTTAATAATAAACAAAATATTTAAAAAAAAGTACAAATTATTGTAATGCCTCAGTGAAAATAATTGTTTGTTTCATTTAATTAAGGAACATAAATTGATTATTTAATTTGAGGTTATGTAATTGAATATTGGCTATAGTTTGTATAGTAAATGAGGTTAAAAATAACTCTATAATAATTATATAATTTTGTTAAATGTTCGTGATGTTGTGAAGTGAGTACTGTTGAGTACTGTGAGGACTGTTCCCGGCCAGAATGGTCAGTCTACTGAAAAAAATCGTATTAAAAACACGTTTCTCTTTTGGCTGACCTGGTATTCGGTATAATCTCCTACTGGGAAATATTTGAAATAAAATAACAATATTATTATAGTCGCTTTTGAAAATAATAATTTTTTTGGGATAAATTTAATATATACAAAATTATTACACAAGACTCTAATCATAACCTGTACTTTCTTTTACTTTATGAAAATATTATAACAATTGATAATATAATAATATACAATAATATTATACAAACAAACATTATGCAAACATTACGTTGTGAAATGAGTAGCTGAATTCAATTGTCAAAATTATATGATACATATTTTTATTTTTTCTGGAATTAATTCAAAAGGTCCAAAAACAAACATTATGCCAATATTTCTTTGAAAAAAAATAATTTAAAAAAAATTAATACAAAATTTAGTGCGCGCGTATGATAGTCTAGTAAATTAAAAACTGCCAAAGTTTCAATAGTATATTCGGCACCCGTCTGGTAATAAAAACGTATCCAGCACGTATTTTCACAGCTCTAACTGCAGGAGGTGAACCACTCTCGTATAACGAATAGTTTTTCTGCAATACTTAAATCGATCGATCATCTCAGATCACGACAGAGCTCTAGAGTCATCTTTTGTGCTTTCCTAACTTTAATATCTCACGATCACGAAAACGTGATCGAAGTCTAGGAGTGAAACTTCCGTAGATTTGACGATTTTTCTCCCTCGGTTAGAAATAAAAATGACATCAGAGGACAAAAATTAGACTAGCAGATCAAAAATAAAATCTCAGGGGTAAAAGGTCATCTGACTAAGTCAGAGGTTAAAGATGACAAGTCAAGTATGTGAAGTCATTGGTCAGGGTCAAAGTTCGAACTTCAAAATTTGGGGGCCAAAGGACAAATGTCAGATGTTGAAGGTGAGCGATCATTTATTCCGAAGATTCCCTCGAGTATTTATTGTTAATAACATAAATTATAATATAATAATAACAATACAATTATTTATTTTAAATAAAACATAATGCTTAATTTCCAAAATCAGTCAAGGTTTCATATTAGGGTAGTGTTTTTTATGAACGATCATCTGGATAGTCTAATCGATATCCAAAACAAGATAGTCAACTTGATCACCGCAGCGGGAAAATTCAATTATCTCAGGCCTCAGGCTCATTTCAGAATTTAAAATAGTGCAAATACATAGTAGCATAAATTTTGCAAAATAGTAGTATAATAGTCTTATGCAATATTTTAAATAATACATCGAGTTGTTATCTATTTTTATAATTTGTTATACATTATAAAAATCCTATATAAAATCGCGTTAAATCCTTTCGAATCTTTTAAAATATCTTTAAAGCTTCGAAATCCTCTAAGAATCCTCGAAATCAGCAGAGATTGTATAAAATTCCCGGAAAACTCGTCCATCTTTTTAAATCCCTTAAAATCTTTGAAATCTCTTAATAAAATCCGTAGAAATCTTATAAAATCTTATAATGTTCTTTGAAATCCTTTGAATTCCTTAAATCTGGCGAAATCTCTCGAAAGCCCTTGAAATATCTGAAGTCCCTAGAAATCCCTAGAAGTCCCTGGAAATTTAATTTGATTTAATTTATCCCCAAAATTTCTCTAAATATCCGCAGATATGGCCTGAAATATTTTTAATATCATTGATATCCTAGATACCTTTTTAAATCCCGTAAAATCCGTAGAAATCCCTTGAAATCTTATGATTTTACATTATAAAATACATTATAAAAATACCATCAGCCATTAGGGTTGTGGATAAGGGGTGAGAACGGCGGAAGGCAAGGTGGGGAAGAAGTGTCGATGGGGGAGAGGGTTAGCTGGACGAGGGAGGCGATAGAGAAATATAAGGAGCAGTTAGGGAAGCTACGCTTCGAAGGGGAGACGGTGGAAGAGATATGGGAGGATTTAAAAGAGAAAGTGAAAGGGTGCGTGCAAAAGAAGGTATTCAAAAAGAAGAAGAAAGGAATGGTGAAGCCGTGGTGGGATAGGGAATGTAAAAAGATGAAAAGAAAGGTGAAGAGGAAGTATAAGAAGTGGAAAGAGGGTACTGCGAAAAGGGAGGAGTACGTAGAAATGAGGAAGGGGTTTAGATTGATGTGTAAGAAGAAAGAACAGGAAAAGGAGAAAGAGATGGAGGAGGAGTTAGGAAATGTCAAGACAGAAGGGGACGTCTGGAAGATAATAAATAGGTTTAGGAAGCGTAGAGTAGGGATAAGCGACAAGATAGGGAGTGAGGAGTGGAGGGAGTTTTTTAAAGAATCATTTCAGGGCTCAGATTCAAGAAAGAGAGATGATGGGAGTAGAAGAACGGGGGAGGCAGAGATGGAGGAGTTGAATGACGAGGAGATGGAGAAACAGATAAGGAAGTTAAAAAGGTCAAAATCAGCAGGGCTGGATGGGCTAGAGAACGAAGCATGGCTGTTTAGTACACAGGAGGTTAGGGAGAGGCTGAAGGAGGTAGTGAAGAAAGTATGGAGGGGGGAGGGATCCCCACGAGGGTGGAGAGAAGGATTAATAGTGCCTCTGTATAA
>CAKNYM010048474.1:0-12638 GCA_932195095.1 Andricus curvator
TAAGCTTGGTGGACATTGTCGCCTCTATACCTATCTTCCCTCTACGGTTCTTCCATCATGACAACGCGCCGGCCCACACCGCTCTCTCCGTAATGCAGCTTTTGACCAAAAACGGCATGACACCAATTGCCCCCCCCCCCCTACTCACCGGACCTGGCCCCCTGTGATTTCTTTTTGCTCCCCAGATTCAAAAGGGACATGAAAGGAAAGCGTTTTGCCACTGTGGAGGAGGTAAAACAGAAATCGCTGGAAGGCCTAAAGAACATCCCAATAAGTGAATTTAAAAAATGTTTTGAACAATGGAAGAATCGTTTGCAGAAGTACGTTGAGGTCAAGGGAGAATACTTTGAAGGTGAAAAAAATTTGGTGTAAAAATATTAAGAAATAAAGAAGTTATGACGAAATTCCCGTTTTTTTTGGGTCCCCCCACGTACATAATCTTAAAGAAAAGTTAAAAATATTTTACCAACAAAATTTTTGTTTTAATTCAAACAAATCCTTTTTGTAAGTGGAAAAACGGAATCACATCAGTTGAAACTTCGTCTTTTTTGGTTCAAATTTCATTTTTTTTCGTTGAAAATTTAACCATGTTGTTGAAAATTTGTTTTTTCACATATTTTTTAATGAAAATTTAACTATTATATTTTCGGTATGTTTTCTTTTATCTAAGTGTAGAAAATCAATCTTATTAGTTCAAACTTCATCTTTTTGGCCTCAAAATTCATTTCTTTGGTTGAAAATTGTTTTTTTTTCAACATTTTTCAAAGTGAAAATTTAAGTATTATACCAACAAATATTTTGTTGATTCAACCAAATCGGATTCTAAGTGTAGAAAAGTAATCTCATTAGTTGAAATTTTATCTTTTTGGTTCAAATTTAATTTCTTTGGTTGAAAATTTGAACTATTTTGTTGATAATAATTCGTTTTTTCTAGCATTTTTAAAGTGAAAATTTAACTATTATATTTTTGGTATGTTTTCTTTTATCTTAATGTAGAAAAGTAATCTTATTAGTTGAAACTTCATCTCTTTTGGTTCAAAACTCATTTTTTTGGTTCAAAATTTAACTATTATGTTGAAAATTCGTTTTTTCAAACATTTTTTAAGTGAAAATTTAAGTATTATATTTTTGGTATGTTGTCTTTTATCGAAATGTAGAAAAGTAATCTCATTAGTTGCAACTTCATCTTTTTGGTTCAAATTTCATTTATTTGGTTGAAAATTTAACTATTTTGTTGAAAATTTGTTTTTCCAAACATTTTTTAAGTGAAATTTCAACTATTATATTTTTGGTATGTTGTGTTTTATCTAAATGTAAGGAAGTAATATTATTAGTCGAAACTTCATCCTTCCTGGTTCTAATTTTATTGCTTTGGTTGACAATTTAACTATTTTGTTGAAAATTTGTTTTTTCAAACATTTTTAAAGTGAAATTTTAAATATTATACCAATAAAAATGTTGTTGATACAACCAAATCGGATTCTAAGTGTAGAAAAATAATCTTATTAGTTGAAATTTAATCTTTTTTGCTCAAATTTCATTTCTTTGGTTGAAAATTAAACTTTTTGTTGAAAATTCATTTTTTTAAACATTTTTCAAGTTGGAAATTTAATTATTATACTATATTGTTTACACGCAACATTAAATAACGATTCTCAAAACTTCGAACAAGCCATAGAATCCAAAGAAAAACACGAGTGGCTCAAGGCTATTGACGAAGAGTTTAAATCCTTAGAAAAGAATAAGGTATGGACAACTGTTGATTGACCTAAAATAGGGGAAGAGGGTAAAATCCCAAACATAATAGAACCCTTGAACGTTATTCACGTTAATTAACTTCAAAGATTATGAAGTATGTCAGCTAGACGTAAAGACTGCCTTTCTGAACGGAACGCTAGAAGACGATGCGTTTATGGAAATTCCTGATGGAATGAACATTCCTGAAAGACGACGACGGTTTAAAGTATGCAAACTTAATAAAACAATGTACGGCTTACGAATCAGTACCAAATTGTGGAACAAGAAATTTACCGAAGAAGCTAATTTCTTAGGACTTGTTCACGATGACTATGATCTCTCTAATGGTCTCTCCCTGTCTTTTTCTTAATAATTCAGGGAAGTCGAAAGTATACTAATTTAATTAGACGATATTATCCTAGCTAGTAACGACAGTCAAAAACTAACAGAAGTAAAATCAAAAAGTAATGACTGCCTTTGAAATTTCAGACTTAGGAGAACCTAAACTTTAACGACGAGTTCCCACAACACATCCCCATGAATACTCGACAGGTTGCCAACCACGAAGGACGACAGAGGGAAAATGACGACAGTGGGTTACAAGACAAGGAAAGTCTTGATTTTCCCTACAAAGAGGCAGTTGGTAGTTTGCTATACTTGGCTGGTTCCAATCGTCCTGATATTGCTTATACGGTAAATGTTCTGAGTAGACATCAGTTAAACCTTACCGAAAACGAGTGGAACATGGTTAAGCGAGTATTCAGGTATTTGAAGGGCACTAAAAATATCGGCTTGAAATACTTAGGACGTCGGGAAGACTGATAGCCTACTCAGACGCTAGCTTTGCAGATCGTAAATCCTCAATCTCTTGGCGATCAAGTTAACAGAGCTATATTGCTCTTTCAACTTGGGAGGCCGAATACGTGAACAAGAGTCAGGCCTGTCAGGAAATAGTTGCCATAAGCAGGTCTTTAATTCGAATAACCAGCGACAGTTTTTTTCCAGCTATACTCAGATGTGACAATAAAGCCGCAACCATTTGCGCGGAGACTAGTGGTGGAAATCGACTCAGACATATGACGGGTGTACATTTGGACTATGTAAAAGAATGTGTTAAATACGCAGGGTAGTTCTCAATTGGGTCCCTTCGAAGAGCCAACTGGCTGATATATTGACTGAACCTCTTTGCTTTGAAACCCATAGTAGACTGTGTAATAATATTCTAAATCATGATTGATCATAATTACCTAACTGAAATGTAATTTACAGGAGAAGAACGTTAACACGACAGGCAGAGAATCAACTGATGACAGGTGCGAACGACGGTTTAACTCTACGACATTGCGATTAGTATGCTTAGCCACTTAACCGTTAAGATTTCTCAATTATACGAGTAATATAAACTACCTCGTTCTGAAGTCTAGATTATAATAATCTTCTACGTCAAACTATTAATTTCTATAAAAAGAGTCAACCTCGGGAGGGAGTGTTGCAGTTTTGTATTTGGCGCCTTGCTCGCTTGAATCTGTCTGGGTGGGAGGTGCTGCCGCTTAGCGCACCTCGAGTTACCGTGTCACTCACTCCAAGTATGGCGTTAGCTCTATGTGTGACTCTTTGAGTGTTCAGTGTGACAGTTCTGCAATAAAGTGCTTCTTAAAACTATTCTTGAGTCTAATTCTTTACAAACCCGAACTAAAAAAGTATCACTACCATCAAAAATACGATTTCGAACGAATACTTTTAACTCGATGTGTATTTCAATTTTTGAGAATTTTCCAACAATAAACCCCATTTCCAAAAAATGGTTAGTCGTCACCTTCTGTCTTTCCACCCTTCATATATGTATTAATTATATTACGAACGCTAGACAAATTTGTAAAAAACGAGAGTGAAAAAGATTATCGATAATTATAAATGAATATTTAATTAAACATTTGCCGCCTTACTTATCCAAGATGGAGGAACTAAGCGGTTGGTTCTGATTGGCTCAGTTTTTTTTACTTGCGCGTGGCTAGATCATGTATTTATTGGATCATGCGCAGGCGGCTCGGCTCGAGAACTCTCAACGGGAGGAGTGCCTGCTGTCCCGCTGATTGGCCGAGTCCCACATATCGAAATCGCAACTGAGTGGTATGGAAGCTGCCCACTATCCCGACCTTCGCGCGCTCCAGCCTGTTTAAAACTAAAACATTATTTTTAACAATTTTTAATCGAAAATTAAAAATACAATTAAGTATTAAAAATAAAGGATATTAGTAAGTGATACTTATAATTAAATTAACTTATGCGCAAAAAAAAATAAAGATTAGTATAAATGAACGGGTATTCGGGTTTTTATTATTAATTCTAAATATTAACAACAATTAAAACAGCTAGAAATCAACTATTACGAAGCGCCGAAGTCTGGTTAATTAATTAAGGCATTCAAATAAGGGTATTTATAGTTCAAGTCAGGGGAAAAATATATAATAAATAAATAAATATAAAAAATATATCATCAACATTAATATAGATGTGTAATGTAACGGAATAGATATATGTGACTAATTTCATTCGCTATTTTATTGGGGAGGCCGTTCCGGGTATTAAAAGGTGATTATTTATATTGATTAAAATTAAATTAAGATTTAAAATATTTAAAAATAAAAATATATTCCTCTTAACCCATTTTCGCCAACACTTTAATATTTATAAAATTTATTAGTTTTTCAACGTTTGCGGAAACCCGTTTTAAATTTTCGTTTCTGCTGGTTGAGATCCCCTGCGTGGTCGGACAGAGAAAGGAAATCAGTAGAGAGAAAGAAATAGAGAGTTTGGGAAGAGGAGAGGAGCCTGCCTGAGAATTTTCCGGCCCTTGAGAAACGGGTCTGGCGAAAAGGGAAAGTTTGGCTCATTGTTATGACTTAGTTAGGGTGAGCAAGCTCGTATTTTGAAAATAACCTGAAATCGACAATTTGTGATGTAGGCCCCTTTTACTCAAGTTTCGTGAAAAAACTTGAGTGAAAAGTCACGTAGACCATTGTAGATTCTCGGGGATTCTCAGTCAGGCCATTGGCCCACAACAATTTCACTGAATTTTTAATGTCTGCAAATAAGACTTGATATAAAATAATAGCTAAAAATACATTTTAAAGTACACCAGACTCTCTTTTGTGGAACGCGCGATCGCACGCATTTTATGAATTCCTAGAATTGCTGGCCCCCGCAGTTTCTCAGGGGGCAGGGCGAGAGACGGTTGCGACTCCGCCTCTGAAGGGACGCAGTTCACTACTACTTAGTCAAGTATATTGCGTAATATTATGGAAACCGTTCAGGCGGCCCTGCCTGTTTACGTTTTGATGTACGCGCTTCATGGACAAGGCTATTTGCAGGCAACCCCCGTCATTGTTCCTCGACAGAGAGTCTGGCGTACTATAGGAATCTTCGAACTCTCGCCCGGCATAAGTATTTTCAATTTATTCCTTATGGAGAATATTCTCCTTATATTGTAGCAGAAATCTGGTACATATTATTTTAATTAGTTCGATAAAATTTAAAAATTATTCCTCAATAATTAACAAATACTTTTTAAGCGCGAAATAATTTTTCAGCACTAAATTTGTATTTTTTTAAATTAAAAGCTAAGAAAATTCATTTTCAGACCTTAAACGGCCTAGCGGAACCTCTAAAAATTATTAAAAAATAAAATAAAAGTTATGTGCCGTATTTTTAATGGAAAGCAAGAAATGTAGGGGGTTAGCGTTTGCAAAATTCAAGATCACACTATCTTTTGGGGCGCCCTAGTCTACAATCATTCATTGAAATAAAAAGTATATTTTTCGAAGTAATATGCTTTTCACAAATTATTGAGCATTTTTCTTTATTTATAAATCATTATAAATAAAGACAAATAAATGCAAGGCGCTCGATGAACGCTGTTTTCGTCTAACGTCTCGACTTGGCTCCGTTCTGGTCCCATCGGTTTGCTTGGGCAGTTATAGTGATCCCACATAGGGCGCGTCACGTTACTATGCATGTTCCTACAGAGAATAGTAATTTCAAAGCAAAATTTAGTCATTTATGTTATTTCACATGCTAACTACTTCTACTCTTTTTGTATAGTATAATAATTCTTCTACTAATTTTTCCTACCTCAGATTTTACTACAGAGAATATTAAAACCTGCTATTCTAAATACGAAAATGTTATATTAAATTAATATAAGTTGCTATAACTCTATTGAAATACACAAATTATCGCCTTTGTCTCTCCTTTGCAACCTATTTTTAGACATTTTTCCAGCAAAATGTCTCTTCGTGTATATAACTGCTGGGGTTAATTGTTGGAGTCAGGCTAGTTTGATACGATAGTGCCAACTATGAGCGTTCTATGGGTAAGCCTGCTATAAGCGCAAGCACAAAATCAAACATTGATCGACTTTAATAACATAAGTTTTAATATTTAAAAATTCGGAATAATTGGGAAAATTTAAGGGTTTGGGTGGGATTACATCCACTTACTCATATAATAAAAATAATCAGTTTATTGATTTCACTTTTTGTCAACTGGGCTGCCCAGTTGGGGCCCGATTTGCGCCAAATTATGAATCGGGCTAAGCTAGGCCGATTTCGACATGGGAGCTGGTGAAAGTTCCCTTAAACTTTTCAGTTTAAAAAAAATCTGTGTTGAAAAAGTGCAAGATGTGTTGTTGTTATTATGTCCATCACACTGCGTGGTTGGTAGATACGTACTTGTTTGCATGATGATGGTCCATCTTTTTCTCCATTGTAACTAAGATTTACTCCAGAGATACCGAGACAGGTAGCTGGAGCTCCGGGAGATGTAGTAAAACATAAAGTTAAATTACCAAATACGAAGTGTTTTTCAATTGCCGGGGAAATTTGGCAAAAGTTCAATATTTGAACAACAGGTTGAAAGATTTCAACCTTTTTTTTTTTTTAAAATGCCTTCAATCCATATAGAGCTGAATCAAGGAGATGCTGATGAGCAATTCTTACTGTATTTTCCCACATTTTCAATATGAGACGAATACAAGTTACTGCGATTCGAGACACTCTGCACAATTTATATGAAGTGATGAGAAGTGTCTTCTTTTATGAATGCAATATAAAACATAGGAAGTAAGATAATAAGAGAAGTAGGAAAACAGAAATGGGAAAAATAAGTAGCCATGTATGTAAAAAAAATTTGTATAGATCTAATTTAGACATTCACGAATCTCAGGAGATCTCATACTAAAAAAAATAGCAAATGTCATCATTACTTAAAATTGAAATGTGAAAATAATTTAATATATAATATAGAATAACATATAGAATAATATTTTTCTTGTTAAAATGCATTGCACTTGATGAGAATGAGAATAAAAACGGAAAAAACTTGTCAAGCATATTCTCTTTCTGGCTAATGTTTAGTCCAAGATTATTACAACAAGAAGACAATAAGAAGAAATGCTGACGCATCGGAATTATTCTCAATAGCTTTTACATACAACACTATGGAAAGAAAATATTCTGAAATGCGAAAACTGGATGATACGCATGTAAGATACACATTTACCATGTGTCATAGCGAACGCACACAGAAAATCTTAAACAAAACAATAAGAAGTTCTTCTCACTGCAAAATTTTCAGGTTTATTTCATTGTGAAGGTTAATATGTATACCATTTAGCCATTTCCCTTTCAGGGTAGGCGTGACAATACCCGATTCGGGTAGTGTTTCTAGGTAGTTTTCTTGTAGTTATAAATAACTACAAGTGTGGGTTCACCACACCCACGATGTGCCAACAGCACTCAGTATTCTTGAATGGTCACCCATCCAAGTACTAACCGCGTCGAACGCTGCTTAACCTCAGTGATCTGACGAGAACTGGGTTTTTCAGCGTGGTATGGCCGTTGGCCATAATTGAACATATAGACATAAAAATTACCCACATCTACTAAATCTATGTAGGATCTTGCTTACAATATGACATAACTTAGTTTTATAAATTCTTTATGACAGTACAGTTACGGAGTATCCATTATAGGGAAAGAAAGGTTGTACAGTTTAGTGACAAAAATTGTAGTGGCGTGTGAATGCGTGTCCTAAGTTGTATTTGCATTTTCAATATTGTGAAATTTAAAATTGAAAACGCTGATAGAATTGAATGCATGCGTTGTATACGCAGACTAATAAGGTTGATGAAAGCAAATCAACATTTACCTGTGCTTTCAGCAACGATGAATAGTCGACATTTACATGTATTAATGACAACAGGATTTTAAAAAAAGATTAAAATACCTAATCTTTAATTCAGCACCTCGTGTTTTAAAATTAAGCCTTCAAGCTTGATCTGTTTAAGCACTCTCAACTGTTGCTGTTGGTTGCAAATATTTTCAAGAAAAGAGCATTAGAAAATATATTCATTCTGAGGGGATGAGTTGTAGAATTGAAAAGGAATGAATGTAAGATTGTTTTTTCTTCATAAAGTTAAAAGTTTAACGTCAATATTTGTAGTTATATAAATAAAAAACATATATTCCTATAAATATATACTATTAGTAGCGATCGTGTGGTCTAATAATGATGGAGAGATAGATATGATTCTGAACTTGCTAAAAGCTTTTGATCTAAGAGAGTCTGTGAGTAAAGGCGAATTCGCAGATTCATTTAATATACCAGAAAATGAGAACTACATAGGGGAATTACCCGATGTAAAGTTTTTCTCTCCTGTAACAATATCACCTGTACGACTGGAAGAGTTTTTACGATAGTATGAGAAAAAGAAGAATGAAAATTATATATTGAATTTTTAAAATAAGCTTAAAAATTAACAATGCACTTACATGTTCAAAAATGTACAGAAAAAATTTCCGGAAAAGAGATCGTATTGGTCTTATTCCAGTGAGTGGCTATCGTTTTGCTAATCAAAAATCACAAGAAGAATGGTTATTTTGAAAAAAAATCTTTAAGGACACGCAATCACTTATTCTGCTCGAGGTCATGAAGTTCGCTTATCAGAAAATATTGTAGTAGACGGCTATTGCGAATCACGTGAAACAGATGATAATCAGCAAGAAATAATTAGAAAAAATATGTAGTACAGTTTCATGGTTGCATCTGGCAGGGTTGTCCAAGATGCTTTCAATCAAAACGTGATAGCTTAATTGCTGGTACTATCAGCGAAACATTGAATAATCGATATAAAAAAACTATTAACACGTCAGATCGAATTGCACAAGCTGGCTATGATTTAAGAGAGATTTGGGAATGTGAGTTTGATCGCGTGAAAGAAAATAATTCTGAAATGCTTACATTTTTAGCGACACATTCACTCCTAAAATATTGGCCGCATAATCCGCGGGACGCGTTTTACCATGGTCCAACTGGAAACACTGTTACATTTTTTTTTTATGATCGAAAATAAATCTATTTTCTCGTGAATAATTATTTTGCAAATGAGCAAGAAAAATGTTCACAATGAAAAAAAAGACTTTCAAACTACCTCACTTTTCGGCTCATTAGAGACAAAAATAAACAATGAAAAAAAAGAGTGAGAAAAAGGCAAAAGTAAACCAAAAACCGAAAAACTAAAGGTATGAAAAATAAAGAATTAATACACCTCGAAAGAAAATATTCTAATTAGTAATAATTTAAAAATTGATTAAGTCTAATATAATCAATACCTTTAGTGAGAAAATGATTCCTTAATGAAGGAATTCTTTTCATTTTCAAGTAAAAGAAAATTACTTTAACCAATTAATTACTCTATCCCATAATTTTTTGTATCTTGACAGGTCTCCTTTTAAATTAATGGCTTTGTTAACTTCTCTTTTTATAAATAAAATCTCCATGAATTCTCTCTTTTTTTATTTCTCTCATGATAAATAATTTTAATATAATTCCGACTGAAGTCAAAACCATGTGTAATTTTATGCTTTGAAAGGACTGAGTGATATCTAGGATTTCTGTGAAAATTATTTTCATGTTCATCTTTCCTAAGTCTGTTTGCCCTATATAAACTGCATTGCAATCTTCACAATTACCTTTGTAATTTACACATATTTTCTCTAGCGTTTCATATCTATCATTTCTCAATTCTATAATCATATTGCTCTTAAAAGGAACTCTCTCTCTCTCTCTCTCTCTCTCTCTCTCTCTCTCTCTCTATATATATATATATATATATATATATATATATATATATGTATAGTATGTAAACCTAATTTACCAAACATTGATTTGAAAATCTTCGAGATTTTTCCAAAGTACGGAAGAATAACAGTATTAAATGTATTATAATCTTCTCTATTTACTTTATTTTGATCATTGTTTATGTTTTTTATATCCGTTTCGAAGGACCAGAATGTTATAGTAATGCACAAAAAAGAGAGCTATGAAATTTCACAGATGCAGGAGGAGAAAAGGTAGTTAATTATGTTCTTGAAACACCACATTTTAATTTGAACATTGCTCGAGCAGTATATATTTTTAACAAACAGAAGAACACTGTAGAGGTTCCTTGAAAGAAGGGCGCTCATCCTAGAATGATTATTTCATGAGTTTCAGTCAGTAACGAAAACACTTATTCACAAAATTGTTACGATCGGTACAACAAGTAAATTGTCGCCATGCCTGATAGCCTCGTGCACACACACCTCACCACCATCATGAGAGAGTGGACAGACATGAGAGACGAGGAAGGCAAGAGAACAACCCGCGAACGCGATTAATTAATAAAATTTCCATCCGGAACACTCATTGTGTCCCTCCATTTCCAATGCAGGAAAGTTTCCTGTTTCATCCCGTGCTGCCCTTACAAATGCATAATTGCCTTTTATTTTCTTTATGACGTTCTTGTTGTGAGAAGAAGAATCAGGTCAATTGTACACAAGAGAATCCTATAGATCGACAATTTGAACGGACTTGGGTAGTTGACAAAGTCAAAGCAGCTGTTCTAAAAGGTTACCAAATTGTTGATTATATATAATTTCCCAGTATGAGGTGACAGAATATGACCCTGTTATGTTCACTGGAGGTCATTTCGCAGAATATTTGTCTTAATTCGTTTTGGGGAAAGTTTGACCAAAAAGACAGTCTCTCAAAAACAGAAATTGTAACGACGCGTACGCGACTTTTAGAAATTCTTTCAGATCCATTTTTTGATGTTTCGGGTGTGCTTCCTGTAAATGAAATGACGTCATATGTGTCATGGTCACGCACAAAAGATGTTATCGTGACATCACCTGTAACGAACGTTGTTATAGCGGCTAACACTACATCTCAGGTAAGATTGGAGCTATATTGATGTTTAAAAAATCTTGAGAGACGTGCATTGGTCTACGATACCAGTTCATGTATTTATGTAAAACGTGGAACACCAAACGAATATGACCCACCTCTCGGATATTTCCTGGGCGACATGACGAAAAAACTTTCATGCTATGAAAAAGATAGTTATATTGAAGCTTTTGCGTCCGGTGGACCAAAGCTCACGGAGAGGAGGAGGGGGAGGGAGTGCAAATGAGGAAAGTAAAGATAGGAGGGGTAATGTGTAAGTTTGTGACAGTGTACAATAAGGATGGGATGGAAAGAATTAAAGAAAGGGTGGAAGACCTGTTAGGGAAGGGGAGAGCTTCGAAAGGAATTCGAAGGATAGGTTAATAAATAAGGAGGGGGAGATTCTAAGGGACTGGATGGAGGATAGAGGCTGGGCGGTGGCAAATGGTATGGCAACTGGGGACGAAGAGGGAGAATACACATACGTATGTAAGGTGGGGGTATTGGTAATAGATTATGTAGTTATGAATATGCAAGGGTGGGAGGAGATGGAGATATTCGCAGTAGAAGGGAGGGTAGAATCAGACCATCAGCCATTAGGGTTGTGGATAAGGGATGAGAACGGCGGAAGGCAAGGTGGGGAAGAAGTGTCGACGTGGGAGAGGGTTAGCTGGACGAGGGAGGCGATAGAGAAATATAAGGAGCAGTTAGGGAAGGTACGCTTCGAAGGGGAGACGGTGGAAGAGATATGGGAGGATTTAAAAGAGAAAGTGAAAGGGTGCGTGCAAAAGAAGGTATTCAAAAAGAAGAAGGAAGGAATGGTGAAGCCGTGGTGGGATAGGGAATGCAAAAAAGATGAAAAGAAAGGTGAAGAGGAAGTATAAGAAGTGGAAAGAGGGTACTGCGAAAAGGGAGGAGTACGTAGAAATGAGGAAGGGGTTTAGATTGATGTGTAAGAAGAAAGAAGAGGAAAAGGAGAAAGAGCTGGAGGAGGAGTTAGGAAATGTTAAGACAGAAGGGGACGTCTGGAAGATAATAAATAGGTTTAGGAAGCGTAGAGTAGGGATAAGCGACAAGATAGGGAGTGATGAGTGGAGGGAATTTTTTAAAGAATCATTTCAGGGCTCAGATTCAAGGAAGAGAGATGATGGGATTAGAAGAACGGGGGAGGCAGAGATGGAGGAGTTGAATGACGAGGAGATAGAGAAACAGATAAGGAAGTTAAAAAGGTCAAAATCAGCAGGGCTGGATGGGCTAGAGAACGAAGCATGGCTGTTTAGTACACAAGAGGTTAGGGAGAGGCTGAAGGAGGTAGTGAAGAAAGTATGGAGGGGGGAGGGATTCCCAAGAGGGTGGAGAGAAGGATTAATAGTGCCTCTGTATAAGAAAGGAGAGAGGGATAGGCAGGAAAATTATAGGGGGATTACGCTAATGAATACGGCGTATAAAGTATACACGATGGTAGTAGCGGAGAGGCTGCGGAAAGATGTTGAGGGGAAACGAATATTGCCAGAGACGCAAGCGGGCTTTAGGGCAGGTAGGAGTACTATCGACAATATCTACGTTTTGCAGCACGTGGTGGATAGAGAATTAGCGAAGAAGGGGTCGAGAGTGTACGCGTTTTTTGTGGATCTAAA
>CAKNYM010048474.1:27638-38411 GCA_932195095.1 Andricus curvator
TAAGATTCGATACAAAAGTAATTATCATCAATTAATTAACTGTAATGGCATGGAAAGAAAAAATAACACATTAACTGGTAAGAAGGAATGCATTAACATAGATTAAAATTATTTCTAATATGACGAAATTCACAACGTCTTTACTCCAAATAAATTGTCGCTTTCTTCCGTTAACGTTTTAATTCATATGAGCATCAAATATTTGCATCTGACTTGAAACCTGTTCAATCCTATAATGATTTCTGTCAATAAATGAATACGTTTCAATTCTGTTAAAGAGGGTACAAACTGAAGGCAAGTTAATCCTATTAAATGCCGTAAGATGAGGACGAATGTTGACGTCAATTTAATTCCTCCGAACGAATAGATCAGGACTATAGCTTGATCTCCACGTGTTCGCCAAAATGCAATAATCTTATCAGCAGACATAACACAAATGTATTGCCAGATACAAATTTTTGAGGACCATATAGTGTTGTCAAAGGACAACGAATGAAGAGCAGAAAAGTTAATTCAGCTTAATGAGGACCAAAAGACGTTAGGGCTCGTTTGGGACGACCGCGAGGATAAATTAAAATTCCACCAATAACATCGACGATGCAAACACTTGGCTATATTTTAGATATTTATAGATAAGGTGAACGTTTATTTTTCAGCCTGCTGGCCTTAAAAAATTGATTTGCTTACACTTCCATTTTTTTACAGAATTTTCTTGAAACTCACCCTTAAAACTAACATCCATCCACACCTTATCTCTAATGCCGCTCGCTCTTATCGCCTTGCCAGCCTCGCTTCTCCTCGCCTCGCACGTATGTCCCTACTTTCTCGCTTTGCCTCGTATTGCAAACTCTTCCTCCGCGGCTCAAACCTAATACTTATCTACTATTTACAATGTTTACAGTTTACTTATTTCTGCTTCCTCTTCTATTTACAATCTGTCCTTTTCCATTCCTCTTCCTCCTTCCTTCTCTTCTTCTCTATCTTACCCAACACTCCCTTCACCCATGCTACTGCCCTTTTGTCCCCCCTTTCTTGCATCAATACCTCCATGCTTATCCCACTCCTTTCCACCTCTACGCACTCCTGCAACCAGTGCTCCAATCTTGCATCCCCCTTCCCACACAGTTCACACATCCTCTTCTCCCTAGAGAGCCAGAACCTATTAAAACCCTCCATGCACCCACATCTCATCCTCGCTATAAGCTCCTGACTTCCTTTCTCTCATTTCTCACACAAATATTGCGCCACACATAGTTCCCGTTAAACCTTGACTCTCTTATTATCTCTTCCCCTGCTGTATTCTCTCTCTGCATGCCGTTTTTCTTAACCAACTCTTATACCTTCCTTCCTTCGTCGTGCATCCTTCTCACTTCATCCATCTGCAGTCCATTCGTTCTAAAATATCTTTCCCTTTCAACTTCCACATTAATACCACCTCTTCTGTTCTCCTTCTCCTAGCAACACTTTCTAGCCAGCTTACTTCCCCCCTTCTCGAAAAATTTCTCCTCATATTTACACGTCCGACTCCCCGCTAGAATCCCTACACTCATTCTCCCCGTCTCCCTCCTGAAAATATAATTAGGCGTGTTCCTTGCCAACTCCAGTGTCCACTTTACATACCTCTCCTGTGTCCTATTTACCTCTTCGCTTTCCTTCCACCCCCACACCTCTCCTCCATACAATAGTAAAGTCATCACTAGTGAGTCAAAGAATTTCATTCTCCTTCCAAAATCATCTGCGAATAACTTCTTTCCCAACCCCCACACCTACCTCTTCGCCAAATTTGCCCTCCTCACTCTCCCTTTTATGTGACCATCCACTCCCCAATTCGTCCGAAACAAGAAGCTCAGGTACACAAACTCTTTCACCTCCTGAACTGCCTTTCCCTTCCACTTCCACTCCCCTGCCTTATCCCTCCCACCTCCTTTTCTGAACACCATAACTTTGGAATTTTCCGCATTCAGCCATAACCTGTTCATATCCATGTATCTTCTCAACCTCTTTATCATCTCCTTTAAGGTCTCCTTGCTTCTTGCCAGCAACACTATGTCATCTGCATAAGCTAGTGACCAAATTCTAACCCCTCTTGTCCTGACTCCTCCTACCACTCCGGCCTCCAGCTTACTTTCCATATCCGCAATTAAAATCGCAAAAAGCGTTAGGCTAAGGGGACACCCTTGCCTTAACCTCTGATCCATCCAGAATCCCTCCGAAATCCCCTCCCTTCCTCTTACCTTATATTTGGTCTCTTTATATATCTCCCTTACCCTTTTGATCAGACCTTTCTCCACTCCCCTATCCTCCATCGCTTCCCACAACTTCCCCCTATACACCGACGGAAACGCGCCTCTGAGATCCACAAAAAATGCGTTCACTCTCGACCCCTTCTTCGCTAATTCTCTATCCACCACGTGCTGCAGAACGTAAATATTGTCGATAGTACTCCTGCCCGCCCTAAAGCCCGCCTGCGTCTCCGGCAATATTCCTTTCCCCTCGACATCCTTCCGCAGCCTCTCCGCCACCACCATCGGTCATGCCATCTAAAAGTACAACTCTTAAACTTTAAAAAGCTTTTTTAAAACAACAATCGCAACCCATTTTTGCAGATCTGTGTAATAGAAGTCACCGACGCTCAATCGTTCTATAAGGAATGAATCGTACTGATGCAGCTCAATGCGCGCAACTTTCAGAATGATCCCTGTGCGTTCTTCTGAGTTTGGATTCCATTTTTTTCTTTTCTTGTTGTCAGAATCGAATCGGATCATACTTCAAGTATGGAATCACGTGAATCGTAAACTAATTAACAAAATAATTATGCTTACGTAGAATCAGTTTTCGAGTGAACAGTCCCTCGCTTTCTTCAGTAATTTATCTTCATCTAAATAAAATCACAATATATGCACACACTAGGGTGGTTCAACAAACACAATCTTTTAAAAAGTTCAGGTGCTCTTGGATATTTCGGTTCCAAATCATGAAAAAATATTACTGTATAATTTTTAGCCTAATCGGAGTATATTTAGTGCACCCTCAACGGCGTTAAAGCTTCAACAGGGCAGATCTCGGAAATTATTAGAGATAAATCATTTTAAATATAGGTCTTTGAATAAGTCTTGATTTCCTTTATAATCTAAGATAATTTATGAAACTTAATAATCCTCAACTATGAAAAACAATAGGAAAAATACACGACATAAAAGTTTTTATATTAAATTCACCATCACAGTTGTATTCCTCTTATAAATCTGCACAATTGACATCTTTTTCTAGTTGCCCTAAAAACTATTTTTTTAAAGTTAACAATGGTTCAAATGATAATCAAAATATATTATCTGTTTAAGTTACAGTCAATAATAAAAACATGTGAAAAACAATATGTTTTGGATTTTTGAATGTTGTATTTTCAATTGTTTTTAATGGTATACTTCTCATGAGGCTTCTTAGGTTAGACATCCATACTTTCTCCACCTCATTTGAATTGATTTGCAATAGTTTCTGTTCTTGCATCTGGAAACCATTTTCGGTGATCCTCTACGATTTAAAAAATTAGTTGTTTCTCTTCTTCACTTTTTTGGAGGGATTTATTCAGAGTAGTTGCAAGAGCAAAACCTCGTTCAGCACAATTATGGATGCATTTTAATGATTTTATTGTCCCTCTTGCTTCCTGAAAAGATTTGAGCGTTTTCCATTTTTCAACATTTTCTTTTAAAAGTGAAGTGTCTAATCGTAAACTGTGAATAATTAATAAGTTGCAGGCCCAATAAAGGACTCAAGAACTTCTTAGCAATGTTATCTTTCCCTTCGTACTTCATGGATCGAGTGTGTTTCTGATCTTCGGAGTGTTCTTTTGAACGACAAACCGTTAAACACTTCTTTTCGTCGGAAAATAGTTTAGAAGAGGAGCAGAGAGGAATCATTCCTTGGGACAGATACCACAAATTTCGATGAATTGCAGTAAGATCTGCTTCAGAAATTTTTCCTGCTGCAGAAGTTTTGCTCGATACTTCAGTATAATTTTGAAGTACGCAAATGAACTGAAGATCGTTCATCGGAGCATCGCATGTATTAGAGCAAGTTATCCACTGTTTCACATATACAAAAGCCGGAAATAGGCTAAATTCTACGCAGCCTTGCTTTTTATATTTCTTTAGTTTAAATTTATTTTGAAATAAACAGATCTTAAAATTATCAACCAATTCTGACATCCATCGTGCATGGTAGCAAGCTCCAGGAACTCTGAATCGTACACCACGTGGAGGAGTCTCTCCGAGATACACTAACGTTAGCTCCAGCAGTTCTCGGTAGTCTTCTTTAGGAAGTTTTTTTTTCAGAATTCCTGTGATAAAATCAATTACTTCACTCTTCATTTCTTCGAAGCATCCATTCAATTGCTCGCCATTACAAGGTGTACATTTTTTTTATCAATTTGGGGCGAAAATTCTTGAAAGCTACGGAATAAGCCAACGTTCGGACCATTGGTTGGACAAAATGTAGATTTAAAAGAGTCTCCACATACGACTTCATGCACGTGATGTCTGCATGCAAGGCAGAGTAAATTCTTCCGTATCGTATGTTCTAATAAAACGCAAGCTCCATTACGGCAACCCGTATTTGACGCTGTCATATCGAAACTTATTCCTACTACCTCTCGTCTAGGAAATTCCAATCAGAGATGGTTGAAAACGACGCTTCTGCAATTTCTTCTCCCTTCCCTGCATTGAGTTTTGGAATCGCAAAAAGTTTTTCCGTTTCTTTACCTGAAACTAAAATCGCTAGCCGCTCCACTTTCAGTGGTCCTCCAGAAATAGTTGGAAGAAGTTTTCCATCAACATGGACAATTAGTGGTTTATTGGGTGAGAACTTACTTTTTATATTGTTAACATGTTGCAAACGATGATAATACCAATACTGCTTCTGGATAAGCTAATATTCTCCAAATTGTGCCCATTAAGGCTCTTAACAGTAGCTGAAATAATGTGCATTGCTTTCCTACTACTAGTATTAGTGCGATCGAAAGCAGCAGCAGTCTCTTGGCAAAGTATAGCAGAAGAGCAAACCTTCCTCCGTTTACTTCTTTTTGAGAAGTCACGAAAATCATCATCGCTTAAGTTGGTATCTGCAACATCTGCATCAGTTTCTGAATCAGTTAAGTCACTTTAAATTCCATTTGAATCACTCGCTGTTTAATGTGCAGTTTCTTTTAGTGTGTTGATCAAATGGAAATAAAATATGGCTGTCGACTTTCATTGAATCAATTGCATCTTTATGGGCAACATCAAAGAGTTTTCCAATCTTATCTATAAATTCTGACCTTTTTTTAATTCCACTCCTTCCATTGCGATTTTTATTTTTGTAGATATTATCTTACTCCTTTAATATTTCCTTAAATTTTCCTATGGTTTTTTTTTCTTCAGAAATGTCAATTCTAGTATTATCCCCGATGGTGGAGAGTTTAGAAATTGTATCCTTTATAGCTAAACTTCGATTTTTATATTTTAATTCTTTATGGCGATGCAAATAAACTTAAAAAATTTCAGCAGTTGTTGGTAATTTTTCATTTTGGAATTTCTATTTAGGTTGATCAATCAAAAAAACTTCAAAATGTATTTTTCCAGTCAATTTCAGAGACATATATTTTTAAATTATTAATATAAAAATCAACACGAGTTCAATTACATACATTACTTTGCAAGCTTTGAGTTAATGATTTCCTTTGATAACACGAGCGGGTTTTAAACTTTGTCATTGCGAATTGCCTGAAGTTGATCACAAGACCGCGTATATCGAAAGAACCTTTGGTTTTCCCAAACAGTACATTAGAAAATTTCCAACCATTTATAACTTTTAAAATGTTCATTTTAGGACAAATTAGAAGATGAAAATTGTACAGATTTACCAGAGGAATACAACTGTGATGGTGAATTTGATATAAAAACTTTTATGTTGTGTATTTCCATATTGTTGTTCTAGTTTAAGATTATTAAATTTTATGAATTATCCTAAATTATAGAGAAAATCAAGCGACAGAGATGGTAATAAAGCACTCTTCGTGCCACTTTGTGACGTTGGATGTACGTCGTTCACGCATGAGCTGTACAACTAGATACATAGTATGTGTCCTAGGTGCTCGCGGTGTGTATGACACGCTCTGCAGCTATCATCGGGAATATCTTGGCTTAAAATGTGGCGACGGTATGCTAAAGTAGAAATGAAACCTTCTTGACATGCCAAAATAAAACCCTTCGTGCCCGACTTCAATCCGGGTGATTTGAGAAAAGCAAACGTTAGCTCATACGACATCGACTGATCCTTCACATTTCTGTGCAAGATGCCGTGCATGCTTTTGTCGAGGAGCTGTTCACGGAAGTTTTTCTCCTGCGCTTTCTTGACTAGGGCCTTCAGGAGTGAGTACTCGAGATGGAATAGTATATTACACTGCGAGGGCAGGAAGTTGAACATTCCTGCACTGCGCGCCATGCATGGCGCGCAGTTCAGGGCTTTTCAACTTCCTGCCCGTGTGGTGTATACTATTTTTCTTTACAGGCGGTCGAAAGTACGATTACTAATTACATTTTTCATTATCATAAACAACACAACCACATTCCAGCAGACAGCCCATTGCACGGTTATGTTTCACTTTTGTTCCTGGCTTCAGCGCCTCTTTCGGATACTCACAAATTAACTTTTGTTTCTCGCTTCAGCGCCTCCTTCGGATACTCACAAATTAACACTGAAAGACATATAAAAAACTGATAAATTCCAAGCAAGCAGCTGTGAGGTTATACGTAAAAACAAGAGTGACAGCGGCAGTAGCCTCAAGTATCGGTGTCAGTGATGCCAATGTGGGCGCGCTAGTTGGCCGCATTTGGCGCGGAATTCAAAATGGGTATTAAAAATAATTCTTGCAATTGAAATCAATAATTATCATAAAATTCACAAGAATGTATATAAATTCTATTTATTGAAAT
The DNA here is from genome assembly GCA_932195095.1 of Andricus curvator. Lineage (NCBI taxonomy): Eukaryota > Metazoa > Arthropoda > Insecta > Hymenoptera > Cynipidae > Andricus > Andricus curvator. Next base: position 34,607 of record CAKNYM010048474.1, read on the forward strand.
GTTGTCTGTGAAATCTAAGTTAGTTTTTGGAATTCAAGGAAAATAAACTATTACTTAGAATATACATGTGTTATAAATTTTTTTCTCAACTTGAATAAACAGTTGTACTTTCAACTCCGCGCCAACTGTGGCCAACCAGCGCGCGACCCTAACACAAGCGCAGTAGTAGCTCAAGGCGCCCACATTGGTCTCACTGATCGGTGTGCACGATACAATTTTTGCTCCCGCTGTTGTAGAGGGCGTGCGTGTAATCTTACCAATGCACAAATCTTAGGCTTTCTGCCTTAAAATTGAAGCCGAAAGTACGTACTTTCGACCGAGGTATGAAGAAAAATGTTTTATGCATTTTTCTCACCCATGATATTGATGTCGAGACCAAGTGTTTCGGCAGATTTCTCCACTGTTTTGTACAGAAACGCATCATGGCCCACTTCTTCGTGTTTTCTGACCATTTCAAGAGAAGGTCCTTGTCCATTTTTGACTATAAGCGCTGTACCCAGACTGATCAACTCGAGATTTAGCATTCCGCGACCACATGGACGGCGTGAGATCTAAAGTCCTGTAGACTTGAGGTGCACGCTTTGTTTATGTGCATAACCTTTCGTGACCCGATCAGTAATTTTATGTCTGAATGTGTCTCTATGGCACGAACAAGTATTGGTGGTTCTCTCCAGTGCCAAGGTTTTTATAACGCTTCTGTCGCCGACCTTTGGGTTCTTGGGAAATGTCAGCAAGTCGCCCTCGCTTCAAAATGAATCTTGGCACATTCTTCTAACCCAAACTCCATTCCAATCTCCCGAGTGTACTTCTCGATAATCTCTAGAGCTAGGTTTAGTAGCTCTGCATTGCTAGCACAGATCTTGAGATTATCCATGTAAAATACATGAGTGATCGTATGTTTTCGATATCTAGATTTGCCGAAGATGTACCCTTAGAAATCGCGAAGTGCGAGAGATAGTGGCAACAGTGTGATGCAAAAGAAAAGAGGGTTTTTTGATGCCACCCTGAAAGATGCCCCTCTGGAAGGTGACACTGTGAGTTGTCACAAGATGTTTTGCAGATGATATGTAGGTTGAATCGAAAGCTTTCCGGTATTGTAACCAGGCCATCGACAGGTGGTGCTGGAAGAATGCTGCGTCATTACAGATGCACCTGTCGATTAGCAGGTTCTCCCAAAGTCGCGTTGTTTGTACATCCTATAACACGCAGGTCCGATTGTCCGAACAATCTTATCATTTAGGATGGCTGTGCAGCTCTTACGCAGCGTGTTCAGACACTCGGGAATATGCTTTTCCGACTTCAGATTTAAGGTGAAAATGCGGACCAGAAGCTTCTAATACCGCCTGGGCGGAATGTTTAGACTTTTAATAGAATATAAACTATTAGTAGTAAGAAAAGATGAAACATGTTGTATAGCTATATTTTCACCAGATGTTGGGTTCTTTCTTTTTTGCAATCAGCTGTTGTTGAAGGTAGGGAAATGCCTTTATACGCTAAAGGGATAGCGCTTAGTCCCGTATGACCAGTTAGAGGACCTAATTGCGATAATACAATTTTGCTGCAACTCCGTAAGTTAAACTTAGCGTCGTCTGATTTATTAGGGATAAGGATTTTCGATGTTCTCATGTGACCGATTTCATATGAAATCGGGCACGGAGTCGAAGATCATGTCACGGAATTGTTTGGGTCTAATATATATTGTCGCCTACCCTGAAAGGGAAATGGCTTAATGGTATACTACTACTATACTACTACGTGAATTGTGGAAAAATTAACGAAAATTTTGTTTAGAATGGTGCATCTTGAGAACAAACTAATAAAATTTAATTTTCTTTTCGGCAGCTTGTAGTGCTATATGCACTCGTTCAAATAACGTACAGAAAATGAAAAATTGTAATAATTAATAAAATGCCGGCCATTCTCCGAAAATGATTTAAATTTGATTTTCTCAAAAAACCCATCTTTGATTTTAAAAAAAATTTAGATTCATTGTACTATGAAGGAAATATCCTATAAGTTTCGTCCTCGCTAAATTAGTCCTTATGAAAAAAAATACGTTTTTTTTTAATATTCATTCTTTTTTTAATCATCAACCGTTTTATATCTTGAATTAGTTGAAATCATATATTCATGTGACAAAGAATTGAAAATATCATAATTTTCAACATTTAGATTAAAAAATGGATAAAATGATGTTCTTCCTTAATTAATTCAACTTCTTACTCTACTTATTTTGCTCTTTCTGTTTTTTCTGCTTCTTCTCGTTCGATTACATTGGTACTTCTTTCCATGGATGCCTTGAAGTGCTTGCGAGGCATGCTTTATTCCTGCCGTTTTCACCAATTTCTACCTTCCATGCATGAGCTTTTTGAAGGCCAGTAATTGCTGAAACCCTTTTTTCCACTCTTTTTTCTTTTTTTCTCGAAAACTAGCAACTTTTTCAGGCGATAGCGCTATTATACATTTTCACTTCTCGAATAAAGAATTCTACATCATCTATGGATTCTAGGTGAGACTTCTTCACGTTATGGTCTGATGCAAAGTGCTTTACCAAGCCGCCAACACCATCACAGGGTCCTTCTTCGTGGCTAGTAGCTCAAATGATAAACTTTTTCTTGCAAGATGATTTAGTCACTTCATAATACTGATAGCGTGTTTTGAAGTAAGCTGCAGCACCATCTGTTATTATTGTGAATTCGTCTAATTTATCAGGATTCGAGGATTCCATAATTTGCACAATACGATTCATTGCCAGCGAAGCGTGTGCAGAATCATACTTCTTATCATCGGAAACTACTGCAAAACTTTCAGTTTCTATACCTCGGTAGCAAACAGCACGAAATATTGATATGTGATCATTTTTCCAACAATTAGATTGAATTGCATCTTTTATGAATTTTTTTCATTTTTCCGAAAAATGTCCCTACATTGTCAAACGAGTTAAATCACTCTTAGCACGATCTTCCTCCTCTTTAATTTCTTCTTTTTTTAATATTTTTGACATATTGCGAATGGCGCAGTACTGGCCCATTACAGATTCACGGAGTCACAGTACTGGGAGTATGCACTGGGCCAGTACTGGCTTTTAATGCTCCGCAGTACAGGCTTTCAGTACAGCCGCGGTACTTCAAACCAGCACTAGTTCTGTACTCGCAAACTGCTGGCATACGAAAATGTCGCAGTTAATTTTAAAAATGATAAAAATTCTTTTAATTGTTTTTAGAACGCATATACTTTATCCATTAATCATCTTATGACTTCTTATCGTCCGAATATTATTTATAATTTCAAAAATGTAAATTTCATTCAAACTTTCTGTTAATTTTAACACCTACTATTGCTATATTCTAAATATATAACAAAAAAGTTACTAAAAAATTGATATTAATTGATTGCAAGTATTTTGTCTATAAATACCAATGGTCCTGCTCAGAACAAATACATATATTATATTTTCAAATATTATATTAGCAATACAATTTATAAGGCTACAGGGTTCCGAACATAATTCTATAAATTAAATTTATTCAGAAAAAAGACCTTCTCCTTTCACTCCACTGGGATTCGAACACCAGGTCAACTGATTTCCGGTCAGGTGCTCTAACCACTGAGCTACTAGAGGGTTCAGAGGAAGAATCCTTTTTGTAAAATACGCTTTATTTCGCAACATGTTACATACAAATCAATTTTTCTAGGAATCTGTATTATCATCGGAGATGGTACCGATCAATCCGAAGAGAAATCCTTTCAAACACGCTGTGAAAATGGAAATCTACAATATCGATCAAAGTTATGTCCTCTAATA
>CAKNYM010048474.1:38421-61071 GCA_932195095.1 Andricus curvator
AATATTTAACGTCCTCAGACTAGATGGAGCTATAAATTAAAAAATTTTTAATTACATTTATTGAGAAAAAAGATCTTCACCTTTCGCTCCGCTGGGATTCGAACACCAGGTCAACTGATTCCCGGGCAGGTGCTCCAACCACTGATCTACTAGACAGATTAGAGGTAGAATCCTTTTTCTGAAATACACTTTATTATGCAAGATGTTACATACAAATCATTTTGACTAGGAATCTGTATTATCATCGGAGATAGTAACGATCAATCCGAAGAGAACTACTTTGACATACACTGTGAAAATGGAAATCTACAATATTGATCAAAGTTATGTCCTCTAATACAGAAAATATTTAACGTCTTCAGACTAGATGGAGCTATAAATTAAAAAAATTTTTATTTAAATTAATTCAGAAAAAAGATCTTCTCCTTTCACTCCGCTGGCATTCGAACACAAGGTCAACTGATTTCCAGTCAGATGCTCTAACCACTGAGCTACTAGAGAGATCAGAGGAAGAATCCTTTTTCTGAAATACGCTTTATTTATGCAAGATGTTACATACAAATTAATTTTTAATAGGAATCTGTATTATCATCGGAGATGGTAACGACCGATCCGAAGAGGAATCCTTGGACACACACTGTGAAAAAGGAAATCTACAACAACAATCAAAGTTATATCATCTAATACAGAAAATATTTAACGACCGCAAACTAGATGGAGCTATAAATTAAAAATTTTTAATTTAAATTTATTCAGAAAAAAGATATTCTCCTTTGACTTCGCTGGAATTCGAATGCCAGGTCAACTGATTTCCGGTCAGGTGCTCTAACCACTGAGCTACTAGAGAGATAAGAGGGAGAATCCTTTTTCTGAAATACGCTTTATTATGCAAGATGTTACATACAAATTAATTTTTACAAGGAATCTGTATTATCATCGGAGATGGTAACGACCGATCCGAAGAGAAATCCTTTGACACACACTGTGAAAAAGGAAATCTACAATATCGATCAAAGTTATGTCCTCTAATATACAAAATATTTAACTTCATGAGACTAGATGGAGCTGGGATGTTTATATACAGCAATACCTTAATCTATCGCCTAGCAGTCGATAGTCTTAACCGTTGCTCTATAACTACAGAATTGAAAGTCAATGAAATAACCATCCTCATAAGCCACAGCTCAAAAAACTGGAGAAACCTATTTTTCGTTTTTTTCGCGTTTCAGAGCATTTTACAACTTTTTATAATAATATGAAATGTAATTTTCTATAGGCATTCAAAATTGTTATCGACGGAACTTAGAAATCTTATCGCGAACTGCGACCATTTTTTAATTACCAAATTTTTTAAACCTTTCTGTAATGTTTTGTTTTTTAACAAAAAAAAAAAAAAAAGAATTGTTTTCGCGATAGTTGAATTTATAGTTTTCGACATTTTAGATCACACGAACCATATTTTCAAACGTATTTTTTGAATCTTTTATATATTTATACTGTCGGCATAGTATTGCCCCGATGGTGGAGCCAGCCGTCAGCCAGTACTAGGCGAATTGCCGACTATCTGTACTGGTGACCAGTACTGGGCTAGTACTACGCCGCGGCCGGTGGTGAACTCCGGCGGACTACAGAATTTTTCACTTGGAAATAGCATTTCTCCTTTTGCGATAATAGATTATAAACGTGTGAAAGCTTGCTGGTTGTTGCTTCCTTAAATGCATCTATCAGCTGTTTCCTATTTTTACAAGCATAGTTTTCACGAAACTTTTCTTTCATATTGAACGCAGTTCGCAGAGGTGAGATATTTAATTCGTTGTCTGAAATTTGATTATTTATTCCGTCAATCTGCACATGGTCATTTGGTTGAAATTCTTCATCTGCACAATCTGTCATTTCATTATCACATATATCTGCATCCATCTTTGGTTCTTCATCAACGGAAATTTCTTGATTCGGAGACACCTCAAATCTAGCAACAATTCAGTTATAACAATTTTTTGCAAACACTGTCACCTGAGGTGATTTTTCTGTTTGGGATCAAAGGTGCTAATGAGTCACTTAAGTCTTGCAGCTGCACAAATGGGTCACTAGAATTACTGTATATTACTTTCTTGTGAAAATCTTCAAAGTCAGGACACTTTTTTCGACCTTTGGAATAAACTGATTTAGAAACATGGGCTATTGTGCCTTAAAAGACTGAACTTATGAGTGAAATATAACCCAAAAAACTATATAAACATATATAAAATACCGTAGGACTCGTCCAATCGGGACGGACCGGGTCTCCACTTTCGATCGGGCAGGTCACCTAAACAAATCTTAGCTACACCTCCTGGCAGTGACATATCTGAAAATGTATAGGGCCCTAATATTTGACTCCCCGTTACAGGCCGGTGAATTTTCATACATACAGCACTGACTACTATCGCGTGGCGTCTGCTGCGTCTTTGCGCGCGTGCGCCTACCTATCACGGTCAGTGGAGAAGTTTACAAGTGGGGCTACTTCCCTCCTAGGATTTCGATGCGACGAGTCCCGATGCGACAGGTCCTACTGTACTGCAATTGTCAAATACGATTTTTTTGCACTGAAGATATTGCCGGAAATGAAATGAAATTAAATGAAAGCTCTATCTGTTGAGATTTTACTTTTCTATAGTAGGACATTTATATGTGTGCACATCGTCAACCTTTTCACTTAAATTGATGGTTTCATTGTCTTTAATAGAGCAAAGTGGCTGATATTACGAAAAAATATACTTTTTAAAAATATTTTCTTTTACAAGAAGGACTAGTTCAGCGGGGACAAAACTTATAGAATATCTCCTTCATATTACAATGAATCTAAACAAATTTAAAAAAAACAAAGATGGGTTTTTTGAGAAAATCTACTTTAATTTTTTTTTTTTTTTTGAATAATGGCCGGCATTTTGTTAATTATTACAATATTTCCAGTTTCTTTACGTGATTTAAAGAAGTGAATATAGCAATACAAGCTGCCAAAAAAAAAAAAATTATATTAGTATGTTCCCAAGGTACACCAGTTTGAAGAAAAATGTTGTTGATTTTTCCACAGTTCACGTAAATCTTAAAATATCCGTAGTTTCGAAAAAAAAAATTTTGGTTTATAAAAAAATACGTATCTCATATTTCACGTGGGAAAACAATATATATTAGACCCAAACAATTCCGTGAAATGACCATCGACTCAGTGACGGATTTCATATGAAATCGGTCAAATTTCAAATTTTCTTTCCAAAGCATCTGTTTTTGTATAGCAATTTGTACTTCTTTTTCCTTTGTTTATATATTTGTCTCTAATAAGCCGAGTATAATGATAGTTATAAAAAACATACTTTTCTTGGATAAAGCTTTTTGTATAATTTATTACGGAAACTGTAATTTTAATCCTGATATGAAATTGTAAGTCCTTTTTACCGATCGCAATCGTTTTTAGAAAAAAAAACGTTTGACCTTCAACAGTAAAGGTCAGAAATGAGTTTCACTTTTTACCGAATTTCCAACATTAAAAATAATTTCATTTCACGCTTAAAATAAAGTTGAGGCTTTTTTCTTTAAGAACATTCAGCTGGAATATTTCAAAATAATTATTTGTTTATGAAAATAAACGTTAACTACACTGGTGCCCCCTTAACTTCGATGCGTGTCTTCCAGAATATCCATAAGCGGTTACTTTCGGGACATGAGTATAGTATGATCAACGAAAAGAGCCTGAAAAATCCTATCGGAACTGTAGCAGACAAAATTGTTTGACTTGATTGATTCTGGTCTTTTTAGGTGGGATCACTTCAGAAACAATGCCTCATTTATAGAGAAAAAATCGCAATTCATTTACGAATTCTTCATTTACGGTGGATTTTAAGAGACCTAGTAACCGAATTTAATTTTTGATTACAGAATTTTATAGATCGACGCCTTCATTCAATATTAGTCCATTTGCTGACCGCGCCGTGTATGATACTATCCCCTAAGGCTAAGCAATAATACCAATTGCATGGGACGAAACTTTATTATTTTCATAATATGGAAAAAAATTAGTTTTAAACATTAATGTAATAGACAGCTTACATACGAATGTAAGATTCTTCATTATTTTCCCATTGTACAATTGCGTCTTATATATATCGCAAAGCATTCCTATCTCCTGGTCGCATGAGTACTTGGCTATCGTGGTTGTTCAAATCTAGAGGGTCGCGGTATGGGTGGGTTGGATAGCAATGATGGTGTGGGACAATGGCAAGAGAGGAAGCAGTGAAAGGGGCCTATAGATTCTCGGTCGCAAGAGGGACATCAAGGGGAACAGGATGCGGATGCGTGAGTGGGTGGTAGCCTAGCAGGGTGACAGGGGCCGGGGGTTGTAAGCGGCTTACGCCAGCAGAGCCAAGAGCGACTCCACGCTAATTATTTATAGGTCCGTCCCTCATACTCCTCGCGCTCAAGATCCTTCGTAAAGTAGTGCCTCTCTTTTTCTCTCTTCTCTTTCTTTTTCTCTTCTGTCTTTTCCTTTTTCACAGTCCGTACTGACTTTATATTTATGGTTTAGATTCTCTTACACACCGTTACCTATTTCAGATCAGGAAATTCTCAGGCTTTGACTTTCCACATTTCCATCACATGATAACGTAATTTAATGACAACCCTAAAAAATATATTGAATAAAATATCGTAAGATTTAAACAATATTTGGAGCGGAGTGAAAATGATTGAATTTCTCATATAGAACTTTTTTAGCAGTTAGGGACATGAAGTTGTCATTCACTGTTAGAAAATTCTTGAGAATTCAAGCACTTTTGAATTACAAATGTAACTTAAATTTTAGGTACGGGTAACTGTAAATGATTTTCATGCTCTGTTAACTGAGAATTCATTTATGAGAATCCATTTGATGCTATTTTTTGTAAGCAAAACTATTATTTTTATTTTACTTCCATAAATAAAGTAGATATTTGAAATTATAAATTCAACAGACTAATGCAGATAGAATCAAAATTCAGATCTCACTTATGAGTCACATCGCATTTGACGTCAATGAAAAATCAAAAGAAACTCGCGAAATATATCCATCGCCGTAAACTTACTCAAAATCTTAATATTTCAGAACAGGGTTTGCATATCAAAAATGCATATGGGGGCCATCCATATACCACGTGGACAATTTTTCACCAATTTTTGACCCCCCCCTCCCCCTCGTGGGCAGCCGTGGTACTTTGTCGAACACCCCCCCCCCCCTACTTTGTCCACGTGGACATATTTTATGAAAATATAGATATCATTGGTCTTCAAAAGCAAGGAGGCCAAAACGAGCGATGAATTGGCCGAAATTTCGGATTTAATTGAGAATGTGTGCTTAAACAAGGTTTGAAGTCCAAACAAAAAGTCGTGAAAATATTCTTAGTTTTTCATGTGTGTCCACGTGGATATGGATGGCCCCATGAGAAAAAGTTCGACTTCAGAAGAAGAGATAAAAATCCGCTTGAATCTAACGTAGTAACTACAACAATGCACAGAGACGTTCGTATTTGAAAACAGGTCCGTTCTGTTAGCAACTCCTCAATGGAATTCAAATATTTTATTTATGCCATAATTTTCGGCTATTTTCGGACGCCGATGCTGATTTTTCAGCTCTTTCATTATTTAAAAAAAAAAAATAATTTTCAAAAAACCTCCACTATCACATAAAATCTACTCTTAAAATAAATTATGTACTCGGCCTAAATATAAGATATTTAAATTTTAGGCTATATTTTGGCTCTCAAAAACATAAGTTTTATTATAAACATGGACACCAATACTAAAAAAACCACCACCCAGGAAAAAAAGCGAATCAGTACAGGAAAACGTATTTCCATTAAGGTCCGATCTATTTTTCAGCTCACTGAAAATATGACAATTATTTATCCGAAAACAACTCATAATACTAACACCTATCCCTCCTGAAGAATATAGATATTAAACAAAAGCAAACAAACTGTAAGTCGCAAAATAATGATTCTTGCGGGCTTCACAAAAATAGCCCAAGAATTTTCAAATAAGAAACAATCACCCCAGACCCCTTTCCAAGACTCTATTTAATATCCTCATCCTCACAGTAATATTCAAAAATTCAACAAACCACCCCTAGTGAAATTAACAAACCCCGTTCCAGCTACCTTAAACTGAAAACGCTACAAAAATTTAGGATTAAAAATCCTCACCCCAGACACCACACAAAGACTCTAGTCTCTACGTTATCCTCAAAGTAATATTTAAATACCCTAAAAAATAACTCAAAGGTCCATCAAGCTAGCACCTCCACAATCGGAATTCCCAATTTTTTTTTGTATCAGAATTTTGGGCTTTTTTTGGGCTGTATTGCCGATTTTTGAGCTCCACTACTTTTTTTGAAAATTCAAATTTGGTGTGGAGGTGCTGGCTTGACTCAAGCCAGCACCTCCACTACATAAAAATTTAAAAAAATTAAAAATCATAGACGACATAATTTTGGGCTCATTTTGGGCTCTCAAATGCACAGAAAAAAAATTCAAAAAACTACCCCTATTTGCAAAAAACCACCCTCTTGTCAAAACTAAAATCTGAAAAAAATAAAGTGCATCATAATTTTTGGCTTATATTGGGCTCTCGAATGCACCAAACAAAATTGTCAAAAACCACCCTATGTACAAAAAAACAACCCCTAAGTAAAAACACAAGCATGGAGAAAACAAAATAGAAAGTAGTGTTGGGCTTTTCTTGCGCTGACGAATGCTTGATTTTTTGTTTACAAAAACCACCCCTACATATAAAAAATCAAACGCCTATCTATGAATTCGAATTTGAATTTTTAAGGAGCCCAAAAATCAGAGACTCTATTCACCCTATAAAATTCTGAGTCTCAAACATCAGAAAATCCATTTACAAAGTAAATTTCTAAAAAAGATAATTCTTTGACAAAGTCACGTCTGCCCCGAACGCTAAGGGTTGGAGCCCAAAAATCGGTGTTGGTATTTTTGAGGAGCCCAAAAATCAGAGACTCTATTTACACTGTGAAATTGTGAAGAAGATAATTTTTTGACAAAGTCATATTTTCATCGTGTCAAGGGGTTGCTTTTGAACGTTAAGGGTTGGAGCCCAAAAATCTGTGTTGGTATTCTTGAGGAGCCCAAAAATCAGACTATTTACTCGGTGAAATTATAAAAAAGATTATTTTTTGACAAAGTCATATCTGCTTGGCGTCAAGGGGTTGCTTTTGAACTCTATGGGTTGGAGCCCAAAAATCGGTGTTGGTATTTTTGAGGAGTCCAAAAATCAGAGACTCTATTCACGCTGTGAAATTCTGAAAAAGATTATTTTTTGACAAAGTCATATCTGCTTGGTGTCAAGGGGCTGCTTTTAAACGTTAAGGGTTGGAGCACAAAAATCGGTGTTGGTATTTTTGAGGAGCCCAAAATTAGAGAGTCTATTTACACTGCGAAATTCTGAAAAAGATAATTTTTTGACAAAGTCATATCTGCTTGGCGTCAAGGGGTTGCTTTTGAACGCTAAGTGTTGGAGCCCAAAAATCGGTGTTGGTTGACATTGTCAACAAATAATCTTTCTTAGAATTTCAGAGTGTGAATAGAGTCTCTGATTTCTGGGCTCCTCAAAAATACCAACACCGATTTATGGGCTCAAACCCTTAACGTAAAAATCAACCCCCTTGACACGACGCAGATATGACTTTGTCAGAAAATAATATTTTTCAGAATTTCACAACGTGATCAGAGTCTCTGATATTTGGGCTCCTCAAAAATACCAACACCGATTTTTGGGCTCCAACCCTTAACGTCAAAATCAACCCCCTTGACACGACGCAGATATGACTTTGTCAAAAAATAATCTTTTCTAGAATTTCACAGTGTGAATAGAGTCTTTGATTTTTGGGCTCCTCAAAAATACCAACACCGATTTTTGAGCTTCAACCCTTAAAGTTCAAAATCAGCTCCTTGACACCAAGCAGATATCAGTTGGTAAAAAAAAAATCGTTTCTAGAATTTCAGAGTGTGAATAGAGTCTCTGATTTTTGGGCTTCTCAAAAATACCAACACCGATTTTTGGGCTCCATTCCTTAACTTTCAAAAGCAGCCCCTTGACACCAAGTAGATATGACTTGGTCAAACAATAATATTTTTCAGTATATTACTGTGTAAATAGAGTCACTAATTTTTGGGCTCCTTAAAAATTCTGAAACCGAATTTTGGGCTCACACCCTTAACGTTAAGAAGCAACCCCTTGGTACCGGGCAGATGTGACTTTGTCAAAGAATTATCTTTTTTAGAAATTTACTTTTTAAATGGATTTTCTGATGTTTGAGACTCAGAATTTTATAGGGTGAATAGAGTCTCTGATTTTTGGGCTCCTTAAAAATTCGTATTCGAATTCATAGATAGGCGTTTGATTTTTTAGATGTGGGGGTGGTTTTTGCAAACAAAAAATGAAGCATTCGTGAGCCCAAGAAAAGCCCAACACTAGTTTTTATTTTGTTTTTTCCATGTTTGAGTTTTTACTTAGGGGTTGTTTTTTTGTACAATGGGTGCTTTTTGACAATGTTGTTTGATGCATTCGAGAGCTAAAAATTATGATGCACTTTATTTTTTTCAGATTTTATTTTTGATAAGAGGGTGCTTTTTTGCAAATAGGGTGTAGTTTTTTGAATTTTTTTTCTGTGAATTTGAGAGCCCAAAATAAGCCCAAAATTGTGATGTACTTTGTTTCTTTCTAGTTTGAGTTTTTATATAGGGGGTTGTTTTATTTCCGGTAGGGGTAGTTTTTGGAAATTGGTCGTTGGCGCGTTCAAGAGCCCAAAAAAGCCAAAAATTATGTCGTCTTTGATTTTTAATTTTGATACAAAAAAATATGCAAATTTCGATTGTGGAGGTGCTAGCTTGATGGACCTTAACTCCTAGTACATTTATCGAGCCCGGCCTCACCTGCCTTGAAGTAAAACAGTCGCAAAAAATTTATTTTAAAATAATCTCCCAAACACTTTTCTAAGACTCTATTCAATACCCCCGTCCCACAGTGGGGGAAAAAGCACTTTTTTGGGACAAAAATCAGCCGACTACTCAAATCTCAACGGATGGTCGTGGGGGTTAAGGCCTAGGCTTTGGACCCACTCCGTCTGCTTGCGAGTTCGATTCCCGCCTTGCACTCTGGAAGAGCCTCGAGGGCCCATGCGGTGAACACTAGCCTAGCAAGGGAGTTATTCATCTCCGGAGAGTCGTGCGACCGGTACCTGTAGAGAAAAAGATTCTCTAAGTCCTTAAAGCTGTTGCTCTTGGTGGTTCGGAACCCACCTTAAACTGTAGGTCCCCCTCTCACCAACAAGAAAGTGTGGGGGGTGTGTAAAGGAATAGGGAAGAGACACAAGAAAAATGTAAATCCTTAGGGGACACATTAGAAGCTTCCATTCCAAGGATCGTGCTTCAACGTGAAGGTGCACGTTTTTTTGAATTTGTGATTTGATAATTTGTTATTTAACTTGAAAATTGCAATTGATTATATTTGCGATATTTACTTAGCCCCATTCATTGATATTCCTGCAAAAAGGTATAGAATTAGTCAATTTACTTTTGTTGAATAAAAATGTAACTTGTAGATAAATATTCTGCATTTTGTTAATTGTTATAAAAAAATTAATGCATATAACTGTTCACTGCTTCATTTTCGGAATTCAAATATATTACTTGCATGGATTTTGAGATGAAAATGTAAAGAATCAATTTTCAATTGCGAGCAAGTACCAAAAAACAATAATAATTAATAGTTTAAACCATTTTTATAAATAAATTCACTTATTTGGCATATCAATGCATCGAAAATTTTTCGTTTCTATGGAAGCCTTCATTTTCATGTGAAGAACAAGAATGGTACACATTAGAGTTCCCTGAAGCAACATTTGTCATTGTTATAAACAATTTGTATAAACAAATTCACTTATTTGGCATTTATATGCATAGAAAATTTGTCTTTTCTGCGGAATCATTTTTTTTTCATCTGCAGAATAGAACTTGTGGACAGCTGACTTCCATCCAACAACATTTATCATTTTTATAAACAATTTTTACAAACAAATAAACTTATCATTGTGTCACTGCCATTGGTTATATTGCTATAAAACTTAATTTTATTGCAATATTTAAGCCTCTCTACCAAACGTCAAGGTTGCAGCCATTAAAGAGGTTTCTTTTTTTTTTACTTTTTTTTATACATTTTTTTGTACCTTTTTAATTTCTGCTTTTTCTGATCTACCTATGAGTCTATAGAATTCAAAGATTTTCTCAGTATCTGATTGCACGAGCAGATTTTTCGCATCTTATGATAGCTTCTTCATTTTTATCATTTCTTTGATCCTCAAGAAAGTGATTCTCGGATCCGATGAAATCATGAGGTAGTGCATAATATCTAAATTCTTTGATATTTTGTTGGACATTCTGCTGTTTCTTGATCAAGCCTTCCTGAAAACTTTATTGCTCGCCTCTTGGGCTTCATCTGAGAACCATCCAATCGGTAATTTGAAGGATTTGATGATCTCACTTCCGTGTATCAGAACCTTATGCACATTTGGTGGCAGTTTGTACCAAGGATACAGTTCCAAGCAAAGCTTTACCGTATCTAAGGCACATGTTTTAAATTTTCCAGAATCGATCATTTTACCGCATGACAGGATTTTCAGAATGTCATGACATCTTTTGACAAGATTCGAGCCCAGATCAGTAATTTTCGCTACAACTTCAGCGTGCGCAAAGAAACATCGGGCAACATTCCCCGTATTTGTTGTTCCACTCCCTTGCTTTAGTACGCCCACTGGTAATGACAATTCTGATTTCAACAATTTTTGAATCTCATTTTTTCTAGATTTCATCAGTTGCTTTTCTCCAGGTTTTCTTGTACAGCTCTTTTTAAATCCATATTATATTCAACATGTAACAGGTATTCTAAAAAGCGAATCCAAGCATGTAATGTGGACAATCGAAATTTGTAAAACTCTTTGGTACATGGACGATTCAAAACATATTTCAAATCTTTCATGAATTTTGGACCGACACGACAAATATTGCAGCAAGCAGTTGCTTTTTGTTTTGTAAGTACCTTACAAACTTTTCCATCTATCATGGTGCACTCGAAATCAAAACTCACCTCAAATGACCGATTGCCAATTTCAAGAAGATAAGTCTCCACTTTCCATAATAGGTTTGTATAATATTCAGACGCGTTTTAGATCACTATATCAGTTTCTTTAATAAATTAAAACTTTATTGGCCGACAAAAATTAACTGAGTATGGAGTTTCATTTTGCCAGACGACAGAATCTTTAGTAACTAACTGAACTGGAACCATGGAAATGAAAAACACAGCCTTATCAGAAAACTGTTCTTCATTATCATGGAACACATCTTTCTGATTAATCTCATCTCCACTTTCACCTTCATCATTATCATCATCATTATCATCATTCAACTCAGTTTCAGTATCATCATCATGGCCCGAATTAGAAAGCGTAGGAATACTAACTTTGGTGGACCACTTTTGTCTAGTCATTTGTTGTGCAGAAGCTCCATCCATCCCCTATTTTCCAATCAGTTAATTTCTCGAGTTCGTCCTCGTCCAAATCCATGAGTATCCTTTTAGTCGTATGTGCCAATAGAGAAATGAGATTGGAACTTGCTCCTGTTTCCGATACTTCGATATGTTCCGGATAACAATCATTTTTGGCCATTTGAATTTTACGGTAAGGAGGGTGCAGCTTACTACCATGCAGATACAAAATAATGGAGCCTCATCTTCTCATAGTTTCCTCTTCGTTAGACCTAGATCCATGTACATAGCCAATAATCTGTCTTCATTACTGACTTCATTCTCAATTATTGTCCCATCCGTTGAAGAATCGCAAGCAAGTTTTCTATAGTGTAGTGTGTATATATATATATATATATATATACACATATACTATATATCTATTGTATATGTATAAGAAAACTGAGCCAATCAGCAACAATGACACTAGGTTGCCACACTGTCTCTGGACCCTCTGTAAGTAGAACTTCGAAGGGCGTTTACGATATTAGTGCTCAGAGCGCGCTCTGAGCTCGAAGGGGAGCTCAACCAATGAAATTCATGAGACTGCATGACCGTCAGATTATATCCTATAAAGAGGTTGAGCTCCCCTTTGAACTCAGAGCGCGCTCTGAGCACTAATATCGTAAACGCCCTTAGTATCACCGAAACGGAAACAAATGACAGAACCATTCAAGAGAAAACAATTGACAGTCAATTCCACGTTTATTCATTTGTTCTTAAAAGATGCAAAGCATAAACAAATGACAGAAGATTCCACATTTCTTCGCGTAGAATAATATGTTCAAGCGAATCTTCGAATTTCACAGACTTATAGGTATAGATCATACTAAATAAGTGAATTCGTTTATAAAAATTGTTTATAATAATGGCAAATGTTGTTTCATGAAATTCTAATGTGTACCATTCTTGTTCTTCACAATGAAAATGAATGATTCCATAGAAAAGAAAAATTTTCTATGCATATAAATGCCAAATAAGTTAATTTGTTTATAAGAATTGTTTAAACTATTAACTATTACTGTTGTTTGGTGCTTGTTCGCAATTAAAAATTGATTCTTTACAGTTTTATAACAAAATCTATGTAAGTAATACATTCGAATTCCGAAAATGCTGCAGTTAACAGTTATATGCATTAATTTGTTTATAACAATTAATAAAATGCAGGATATTTATCTTAAAGTTACATTTAAATCAAAAAAAGTAAATTTACTAATTCTATACCTTTTTGCAGAAATATAAATGAGTGGGGCTAAGTAAATATCGCAAATATAACCAATTGCAATTTTTAAGTTAAATAACAAATTCAAAAAACGTGCATCTGTACGTTAAAGTGCGATCCTTCATGAGTATTTAAAAAAAGGCTCTGATCCGTTGAGATTTGAGTAGTCGCCTGATTTTTGCCCCAAAAAAGTGCTTTTTTCCCACTGTGCGTCCCCACAGTAATATTTAACAAGCCCAAAAAACAACCCCTAATATATTTCTTGAACCCCGTCTCAGCTGGCTTCGCCTAAAACAGCAAAAAATTCAAATCGAAAATCATCATTTCCAATACCTTTCCAAGACCCTAGTTAATATCCTCATCTTCACAGTTATAATTATCAACTCAAAAAAAATACCCATAGAACATTTACCGAACCCAGTCTCAGTTGCCTTCAACTAAAACAGACAAAACATTTCAAGTTAAAATAGTCACCATATATACCTTTATAATGCTCTAGCTGATATCTCCATATCTACAGTAAAATTCAGAGAATCAAAAAGCCTCCCCTAGTACATTTACCGAACACAACCACCAAAAACAATCTCTAATACGTTCAACAATCCTCATCCAAGCTGCCTTTAACTAAAATACCTAAAAAAAAATTCTGATCATAAATAGTTACTCCAGACACCTTGCCAAGACTCTGGGCTATATCCTTATCCCCAGAGTAGTATTGAGAAACACGAAAAATAACACATAATATATTAGGCGAGCCCCGTCTCAGCTAACTTCAACTGAAAGATCCAAAAAACTTAAAATTTTCAACAATCACTACAAGCACGTTCCCAAGCCTAGTTCATATCCTCATTTTCACAGAGATATTCAAAAACCACAAAAAACTGCTACTCGTACATTTAGCGTTCATCGTCTCAGCTGCCTTCAACTTAAGCAGCCAACAATTTTTTTAATTAAATAAAATTCTCAAGACTCTATTTCACATCCTCATCCTCACGGTATCATTCCAAAACCTAAAAAACCAACAGTAATATTCAACATCCCCAAAAAACAACCTTTAATCAATTCAAAAAAACCCATCTTAGCTGCCTCAAAAAAACAGTTAAAATAATTTAGAATTAAAAATAATAATCAGTCCAGAGACCTCCCTGAGACTCTAGTTTCCGTCATCATCTCTACAGTATTATTCAACAACGAAGGAAAAATAAAACCCAGTACATTCAACGAAACAAGTCTTAGCTACCTTCAACTAGAAGAGTCGACAAATTTTCAAAATAAAAATACCAACCCCAGACACCTTCCCAAGACTTTAGTTCAGATTTCATCCGCAATGTAAGATGCAAAATACCAAAAAACAAAAGCTCTAGTCAATATCGCCAACCACACAGTTATATTCAAAAACCCCAAATAGCAACTCCTAGTAGGTTTATTTAACCCCTTCTCAGCTTCATTCATCTACAACAGCCAAATAATTTTCAAAATTAATTGAATCACCTCAGACAACTGTCTAACAAACTAGTTAATTTCCTGGTTCCCATTTTAATAATAAGCAACCTTGAAAAACCACCCATAGGACATTCAAAAATCTTCATCTGAGCTGCCTTCAACTAAAATAGCCGAAAAATAAATAATAATCACTCTAGACAACTCGTCATATCTTTAGCCTTATAGTAATATTCAGAAACCCCCCCAAAACTCCCCTAGTACATTTAACGAGCCCCGTCTCCACTGTCTGCAACTGAAACATCCCGACCTTGGCTTATTGAAGCTATTGACGGAATACAGCCTTGGATGGGAGCTGAGATCAAAGTGATCGACAGCAAATACCACCCGAGGCCAGTAAAGCTGCTGACTTGGATTCCAAGTGTACCCGTGGAACCAACAGCAGTACTTAAAAGGATAGCAATCCAAAATCCAACCATTAAAACAGGAGAATGAAAGGTTATCGAGGTCAAGAAGAGTAGACAAGCTACCCAACATGTAATAACTGCAGAACCAGTAGTGGTCGAGAGTCTCAAGAAGATCAACTGCAGGCCTTACTATGGGTTGGAGAGAATCAATATGAAGATCCTTTCAAAAACCAAGGTTACAACCGTAGACAGAGCACAGAATTTGTCTCCTGAAAAGGTGGAGGAGACAACTAGAAGTTAGAATGGACACTAGATGTCCCCCTTACAGTCTGTATTTTATCCAGCTAAAGCTTCACCACGCTAAAGGAGCTTCTGCTTCCCTAAACAGACGTTTGATAGCGGAACAAACGGCTTTTGCGTTAATGCAAGAACCTTGGGCTTACAAGGCAAGAGTTAGAAGATTGAGTAACAAGAGTGGATCAGTCATTTATGATAGTACCGTAGAAACACCAAAGGCAGCACTTTATGTCAGAGGCAATAATAAGTTTGTTGGATTAACCAGGTTCTTTTCTAGGGATTTGGCGGCTATCAAGATTAGGCACCATTCAGGAAGCAGGGGCCAACCTATGGTGATTGCTCAGCATACCTATCAT
Organism: Andricus curvator; assembly: GCA_932195095.1. Classification (NCBI taxonomy): domain Eukaryota; kingdom Metazoa; phylum Arthropoda; class Insecta; order Hymenoptera; family Cynipidae; genus Andricus; species Andricus curvator. Next base: position 53,754 of record CAKNYM010048474.1, read on the forward strand.
TTGACTCCCAGGATCTAACATCTGAAGGATGAAGAAATCTGGTGGACTACTGCTGCGTTAAAGGATGGCCATTGCTCATCGGATGTGACGCTAACGCACAACATTTGACTTGGGATAGTGAGGACATCAACCATAGGTGTATCGTCGCATAGCTCCCTATCGGATGATAGACAAATATGCTTCTCCTTGACAGCCGAAGCACCTGAGGTTTAAAGGTATGGGAACCCTGAAGCAACTGACTGAGATACTTATAGGGAGGATCTCAACAGTTTGCTGGGTTCTATACCAGGCAGAATAAAGTCTATCGAACAAATAGAATTTGCTATCGATATCCTACAAAAAGGTATAAACAAAGCGTATGAGGACAAATGTCCTCTTCGTATTAAGAAAACAGACGGGGATCCACCCTGGTGGAATCCTAGACTGGAAAACCTGAAAAAGGACACTGGAGGCATGCTTAGCAATGGGAAACACCCCGGTAGCATGGAGGAAGATTGAGGCAATTTCCGTTATAAAGCCGGGTAAGGATACCTACTATGAGGAAAATCCTTTAGACCGATCAGCTTGACCTCGTTCATGCTGAAAACACTTGGAAAATTAGTGAACCTTCACTTAAAAAAGAAAATTCTAACGGAAAAACCTCTTCATAGGAATATATTCACCTCTCAAAAAGGCAGATCTACCGTAGACGTTCTCTATGCGTTTACCTCCCGCATTGGTAATATTATGCGGAAAGGTGAACTCGAAAATTGCAGCGTTTTAAGACATAGAGGGCATTCAGTAACACCCCAATGGAATTCATATACGGTTCTGCTGAAACACATAGTTTGCTGCATGAAAATAAAGTGAAGGCCAAAGTTTCAAGGGTATGCCCACAGGAAGGAGTTTGGAGATTGGTCGGTAATTTTCGTAAGCATGAAGGAGACAGATCATTCTGATCGTTCTCCATCTCTTTCACTCTTGTGGACTTTCTGCAGGTGGGCTGTCTGCCACTGCCGATAAGGTATGAAAAGGCCTTTACTAAGCATTAAGACGAAAATGCAATTAAAACGAATTGAAACATTTCAATGCATTCTAATCAGTTCCTTCTTACCGAGCATGTAACGAACCCCGTTTTACCTGCCTTCAATTGAAAGAGCAACAAAATTGCACGTCAAATATAATGACCCCAGATACCTTGCAAAACTTGTAGTTAATATCGCTATCGCTGATGGAATATTCAGAAAACCCCAAGAACTGCCCCTAGCACATTTCAAGAACCCAATCTCAGCTGGCGGAAACTGAACCAGCCAACAAAATTTCAAATTAAAAATAGTTACTCCAGACACCTAAATAAGACTTTTGTTCGTATCCTTGTCCCTACAGTAATATCAAACAACCCAAAAAAACAACCTCTAGTACATTTAGTGAATCCCTTTTCAGCTGCCTTCAACTAAAACAGACCAAAAAAAATCAATTAAAAAATAATTACCTCAGGCACCTTCTTAAAGCTCTACTTTATATCCTCATACCCATAGTTATGTTACCCCCCCCCCCAACTTTCTGCCAGCTTGGACCAGGCGGGGGAAGTGGAACATCTGTGCCGAATTTTGGGAAGGGTGAAAAATTAGACTCTCAAATTAACATGGGGATTTAGGAAATATATATATTTATTACTGATTTCACCATGTGGAGTTTACCATTCTGAAAGTGATGAGGTAGAATATACATTGTTTTTTTCAATGAGAACGTCATTTATAATTTATTTACAGTCAATTATAATTGATTTTCGCATCGACCGATATCCCGACCGACTCCCCCCCCCCTCCCATTATTTCCGTGTCGCATGAATGCACTGTTCACTCGACTGTAACTTCGGCCATCTCCAACGCATCGCGTGGGGCCGCCGCGGAGATTGCTGAATGTGACATTACATCCAAATATGTCCACGCGACCATCAAGGTCGAGATCCATTTCGCTCTCTATCTGAAAACATTTCTTTTCGCGGTGCGCCATAAGAAGTTGCACTTCAAAAACCCTAGTAAATTTAACGAAATCCGTTCATCTGCCTTTAACTAAAGAAGCTCAAGAAAATTTACATTGAAAACAATCACTTCAGGAACTTTCTTGCGAGTCTGGTTAAGGTGTTCGTCCTTACGGTAAGAATGAAAAAATAAATTGAGAAATCGCAAACAATAATAATATTAAATGTTTTTATATTATTAATAATAATATTAAATGTTTCTCTCTACCAGATTGTCAAACTTCGATTTTTTATTTGAAAATTTTGTGGACAATTTAGTTCAAAACAGCTAAGATGGGGTTCCCTAAATGTACTAGCGGTGGTTTTTTGGTGTAGTTGAATATTTCTGTAGGGATGAGGGTATGAAATGATGTCTTGGGAAGGTGCCTAGGCTGACTATGTTGAATTTGATTTTTTTCAAGGGGACCTTTAGATACGGTTTTTTTGTTTAAATCGATACTCTCCTCAATGAAAGGTACTTATCAGAGGTATCCTGAGAAAAATCAAGAAGGCCTAATTTTGACCCATTTTCGAGAAAAATACATTTTGAAAACCACACTTCTGTCACCTCTTTAATACATGTGCCCATGACACCATTTCGTATCCACATACTCTACATAGATTGTCCTCTTCATCCATTTAATATCTATAAGCTTTCACTCGTTCTTCCATTCTAAACTGTACCATCCTGCTCAATTTATCTTCCTTTCTTATTTTTTGCAAATATTCTGGCTCCGTCACACCTTTGACTGTCATATACCATCTATTATACCTCAAATCTATAATCTTTCTCCATTTCTCTTCTCCTTGCCTGAATAATAGCTCTATCTCTATTTCCTGCCACTGCAGGACCCCTCCTCACTTAATTTGTCTAGATACGATTTGTTCTCTTCCTAATTCTTCCCTTACCATGTATCCTGGGCAACTTCAACTAAACCCCATTACCTATCTCAGAAATCTCTCATGCATGCTTTCCACTTTCCTATATTCCTTCCATCCACATACCTCCCCTTCATAACATAACACCGCCCAAACCAAAGCATCAAACAACCAAATCCTCATCCTTCAATCGTCATTAAACATTTTCATGCCAATACCCCATACTTGGCCCATTACTTTACTCGCGCATTCAGTTCTTTTCCTCATCTATACGTCGTTTCCCCCTCCTGCCTCAAACCAAAAACCTAGGTAGTATAACACCTCCACCATTTCCACTGTTTGTCCGTTCATCTTCTTAACGTAATCGACATTAGTCCTTTTACTTCTGTAGCACATCACCTTGGCCTTCTTTACGTTCACCGTCAAGTCTTTTGCTCCCACATACGCTTCGAATATTCTCATCGTTAGATTCATTCCCTTCTCATCTTCTGCTAACAGAACTAGATTGCCCGCGTATGCTAGAGATTAAAGTTTGCTATGACTCAAAACCGTTCCCCCTTTGCCTTCCTCATTTAGCTTCTCCTTTCAGTCTGCCAGCAGCATATTAAATAGTAGCGGACCTGGTTTCTGTAAAGATTTAAAAAAAAAGTTGACGATAGTGGTATATTGAAACATAATTATCTCGCACAGAATAGTATCCTGAAACCTCGCCAAAATTGATAAGGTTTTGGATACCCCGAAAAACGTAAAAAAAAATCGAAAATACTTTTCAACTCTGCAGATAATAATTTTTCAACCTATTTTGCTCGCCCGCGTTATCTATATTTAAATCGATCGATTCCACATTCAGTACGATGAATGAGGGATCAAATTCACTAATTTTAGGCATTATATTGTTTGCGATTTCTCAATTTTTTTTTTCATTCTTACCGTAAGGACGAACACCTTAACCAGACTCGCAAGAAAGTTCCTGAAGTGATTGTTTTCAATGTAAATTTTCTTGAGCTTCTTTAGTTAAAGGCAGATGAACGGATTTCGTTAAATTTACTAGGGTTTTTGAAGTGCAACTTCTTATGGTGCACCGCGAAAAGAAATGTTTTCAGATAGAGAGCGAAATGGATCTCGACCTTGATGGTCGCGTGGACATAATTGGATGTAAGATGTAATGTCACATTCAGCAATCTCCGCGGCGGCCCCACGCGATGCGTTGGAGATTGCCGAAGTTACAGTCGAGTGAACAGTGCATTCATGCGACACGGAAATAATGGGAGGGGGGGGGGAGTCGGTCGGGATATCGGTCGATGCGAAAATCAATTATAATTGACTGTAAATAAATTATAAATGACGTTCTCATTGAAAAAAACAATGTATATTCTACCTCATCACTTTCAGAATGGTAAACTCCACATGGTGAAATCAGTAATAAATATATATATTTCCTAAATCCCCATGTTAATTTGAGAGTCTAATTTTTCACCCTTCCCAAAATTCGGCACAGATGTTCCACTTCCCCCGCCTGGTCCAAGCTGGCAGAAAGTTGGGGGGGGGGGTAACATAACTATGGGTATGAGGATATAAAGTAGAGCTTTAAGAAGGTGCCTGAGGTAATTATTTTTTAATTGATTTTTTTTGGACTGTTTTAGTTGAAGGCAGCTGAAAAGGGATTCACTAAATGTACTAGAGGTTGTTTTTTTTGGGTTGTTTGATATTACTGTAGGGACAAGGATACGAACAAAAGTCTTATTTAGGTGTCTGGAGTAACTATTTTTAATTTGAAATTTTGTGGGCTGGTTCAGTTTCCACCAGCTGAGATTGGGTTCTTGAAATAATCAGCGATAGCGATATTAACTAGAAGTTTTGCAAGGTGTCTGCGGTCATTATATTTGACGTGCAGTTTTGTTGCTCTTTCAATTGAAGGCAGGTAAAACGGGGTTCGTTACATGCTCGGTAAGAAGGAACTGATTAGAATGCATTGAAATGTTTCAATTCGTTTTAATTGCATTTTCGTCTTAATGCTTAGTAAAGGCCTTTTCATACCTTATCGGCAGTGGCAGACAGCCCACCTGCAGAAAGTCCACAAGAGTGAAAGAGAAGGAGGACGATCAGAATGATCTGTCTCCTTCACGCTTACGAAAATTACCGACCAATCTCCAAACTCCTTCCTGTGGGCATACCCTTGAAACTTTGGCCTTCACTTTATTGCCATGCAGCGAATTATGTGTTTCAGCAGAACCGTATATGAATTCCATTGGGGTGTTACTGAATGCCCTCTATGTCTTAAAACGCTGCAATTTTCGAGTTCACCTTTCCGCATTATATTACCAGTGCGGGAGGTAAACTAAACGCATAGAGAACATCTACGGTAGATCTGCCTTTTTGAGAGGTGAATTGATTCCTATGAAGAGGTTTTTCCGTTAGGATTTTCTTTTTTAAGTGAAGCTCCACTAATTTTCCAAGTGTTTTCAGCATGAACGAGTTCAAGCTGATGGGTCTAAAGGATTTTGCCTCATAGTAGGTATCCTTACCCGGCTTTATAATTGAAATTGCCTCAATCTTCCTCCATGCTACCGGGGTGTTTCCCATTGCTAAGCATGCCTCGAGTGACCTTTTTCAGGTTTTCCAGTCTAGGATTCCACCAGGGTGGATCCCTGTCTGTTTTCTTAATACGAAGAGGACATTTGTCCTCATACGCTTTGTTTATACCTTTTTGTAGGATATCGATAGCAAATTATATTTGTTCGATAGACTTTATTCTGCCTGGTATAGAACCCAGCAAACTGTTGAGATCCTCCCTATAAGTATCTCAGTCAGTTGCTTCAGGGTTCCTATACCTTCAAACCTCAGGTCCTTCGGCTGTCAAGGAGAAGCATATTTGTCTATCATCCGATAGGGAGCTATGCGACGATACACCTATGGTTGATGTCCTCATTATCCCAAGTCAAATAGGTGTACGTTAGCGTCACATCCGATGAGCAATGTCCATCCTTTAACGCAGCAGTAGTCCACCAGATTTCGTCATCCTTCAGATGGTAGATCCTTGGAGTCAAATGATAGGTATGAGCAATCACCATAGGTTGGTCCCTGCTTCCTGAATGGTGCCTAATCTTGATAGCCGCCAGATCACTAGAAAAGAACCTGGTTAATCCAAAAAACTTATTATTGCCTCTGACATAAAGTGCTGCCTTTGGTGTTTCTACGGTACTATCATAAATGACTGTTCCACTCTTGTTACTCAATCTTCTAACTCTTGCCTTGTAAGCCCAAGGTTCTTGCATTAACGCAAAAGCCGTTTGTTCCGCTATCAAACGTCTGTTTAAGGAAGCAGAAGCTCCTTTAGCGTGGTGAAGCTTTAGCTGGATAAAATACAGACTGTAAGGGGGACATCTAGTGTCCATTCTAACTTCTAGTTGTCTCCTCCACCTTTTCAGGAGACAAATTCTGTGCTCTGTCTACGGTTGTAACCTTGGTTTTTGAAAGGATCTTCATATTGATTCTCTCCAACCCATAGTAAGGCCTGCAGTTGATCTTCTTGAGACTCTCGACCACTACTGGTTCTGCAGTTATTACATGTTGGGTAGCTTGTCTACTCTTCTTGACCTCGATAACCTTTCATTCTCCTGTTTTAATGGTTGGATTTTGGATTGCTATCCTTTTAAGTACTGCTGTTGGTTCCACGGGTACACTTGGAATCCAAGTCAGCAGCTTTACTGGCCTCGGGAGGTATTTGCTGTCGATCACTTTGATCTCAGCTCCCATCCAAGGCTGTATTCCGTCAACAGCTCCAATAAGCCAAGGTCGGGATGTTTCAGTTGCAGACAGTGGAGACGGGGCTCGTTAAATGTACTAGGGGAGTTTTGGGGGGGTTTCTGAATATTACTATAAGGCTAAAGATAGGAACTAAAGTCTTTTCGAGTTGTCTAGAGTGATTATTATTTATTTTTCGGCTATTTTAGTTGAAGGCAGCTAAGATGAAGATTGTTGAATGTCCTATGGGTGGTTTTTCAAGGTTGCTTATTATTACAATGGGAACCAGGAAATTACCTAGTTTGTTAGACAGTTGTCTGAGGTTATTCAATTAATTTTGAAAATTATTTGGCTGTTGCAGATGAATGCAGCTGAGAAGGGGCTAATTAAACCTACTAGGAGTTACTATTTGGGGTTTTCGAATATAACTGTGTGGTTGGCGATATTGACTAGAGCTTTTGGAAGATGTCTGGTGTGATTATTTTGAAAAATAAATTTCTTTCCTGTTTTAGTTAAAGGCAGCTAAGATGGGCTTTGTTGAATATACTGGGGGTTGTTTTTTGGTATTTTGCATCTTACATTTTACACCAGCATTATGGGTGTGGTGAGCCCACACTTGTAGTTAGTTATAACTACAAGAAAACTATCCACCTAGAAACACTACCCGAATCGGGTAGTGTCACGCCTACCCTG
>CAKNYM010048475.1:0-34254 GCA_932195095.1 Andricus curvator
GCATTATCATTATTTATATCTATTTTAAAAATTAAAATTAGTTAACACCACTAGCGCCTCATATAGTTTGGCGTCTTGGTGGTGTTTCTTAAATTACTTGTTATTAAGGGAAAACATTCAGGCGCCTCATACAACTTAGCGTCCTTGAATGCTTTCTAATTTGTTAATTAGTTATAATTAATTAGTAATTTTTAGAGGTACTGAGGGTTAAAGTATGAAAATGTTAATTTACTTGACATTTTCATACTTTAGGACTTGTTAAATATGCATTTAACAAATCACTCCCTTTTTCGATCGTCGTCCCTTGGCGATCGTTGGTCGCGGTTATATTTTATTCTTTCTACCGAGCAACAGAGTTGCCTTTACGTGCCTCAGCAGTACCTTGCGAGTTTTCTTATCACGGTAATAGGAACCCCGCATGGTCATGCCTGTAGCTTCCCGTATGCAAGGTTGCGTTAATCTCGGTGGATGGTGATTAGTTGCTTGCCTTTTCGCCTTGGCTATACATGTTAAAAAGTAAGTGCCGCGATTATAAATTTCTTTTGTGTTTTCGCTATCCGGATGATTTTTTTTTTGTTCGGTGGTGTGGTGTTTGTTTTTATTTATAATTATATTTTTTTGTGGGTCGGTTCCAAGGAATACCCGTTCGTAAGTTTTATTTTTATTTCGTTTTATTAGAGACTCAATATGACACCTACGGTCCCCTTTTTCTTTTCTGTTTTGGCTTGCCAAACTTTTCACCCAGACTAAAAATCGTTTGAATATATTTCTTTGATTCAGAACAATTTTCCTTGAATATATATTTTTTTATTCAACTAAATAATTTCAAAATGAAGAAAATGATTTAAATTAAAGCAAATTTTCCATTGGAACAAAAACATTTCTTTGAACCAAAGAAATTTCTTCCTATCAAAGAAACTTTTCTTTAATTCTTGGTGATAATTTTTGTTGTTCAACCAAAAATAATTTTGAAATGAAGAAAATCATTTAAAATTCTATAAAAAGTTTCATTCATATTTTTCTTTGATTCGGATAATCTTTTAATTTTTTTCTGAGTGTATTTCATAATTAAATAATTAATTAATAATTAATTAATAATAATTAACCGTTTCTTTAACATAATGTTTTTCGTTTAACCAAAAGTAACTAAAATATAAAGAAAATAATTTTAAATTAAAGAAAATTTTCCATTGGAACACAATACCATTTCTTTGAATCAACAGAAATTTCTTTCAAAAAAACCCCTTATTGAATCAAAGAAACTTTTCCTTAATTGAAAGTCATTGAATATATTTCTTTGATTCATAACAATTTTCCTTGAATCAAAAAAACATTTTTTTTTTTTTTTCTGAGCGTATTTCATAATTAATGTTACTCACAGCATTTTTTTTAAATTGAAAACACTTTCTTTAACATATTGCTTTTCATTTAACCAAAAGTACCTAAAAAATAAGGAAAATAATTTTAAATTAAAGAAAATTTACGACCGATTCCACCCAGACTAAAATCGTTTGAATATTTCTCGGTATTATTATTATTATTTCCCTCTTTTTTTTCTATATCTATATATATTTATATATGTTCCTTTCTTCATGCCACCGTCACGTCTTGGCGTGGCACGTTGCGTGGAGCTGGCTGCAGTGCGTTGTTTCCGTAGTTAATCACGCTATTACTCGTCGTGGGCTGCCTTCGTTTTTCCACGGTGATCCTTTTTTCGGGTCCTGAGTCCATGAGCGCCGTGGGTTCCATCACTGATACCGTAGAGGTGTCACTTATTTGGTTGGTAAGTATTTGCTCCTGATTTGGGAACTGCCTTTCCCCGCAGCGGATGTTTTGTACTGCAAATTTTTTTTTACAGGCGGTGAGTATTACTCCTTTACTTACGTAAAGTAAGAGTAAAAACATGAACATAGTGGTTGTCCCGATTATGCCATTGGTAAGGGCTTGATGAGTCTTTAAGTGTAATTTTGTCTCACTTAGAGTTTTTAGTTGTTCTTCCAATTTTAATAGTGTGATATCGGCTTCGCTTCCCTTCCACACTGCTCGTTCTTGTCCTCTTGCTACCTTCTCCTTTTGAATTTCGGGCAAATTTTCCTGGTGTAACTTCACTATCTTGGATATGTTGACTAAATCCAGCATCATGGGGGGGGGGTATATATAAAATCTTGTGGATCCTCAGCTATTAACAGGGCCCTTATCGTCACACCTTTCGTTCTTAGGACGCATCCCCTTGCCAATTGTATTATCCCTGTGTCTCTTAATGTGAGAGTATATTGTATTTTGTCGTTGCAGGCGATAGTGGCAGTATCTGGCGTGGTTAAGGAAAACAGCCAGCCTCCTATAGTGGTGACAGATGTCCAAAACGCTTGAGTTCCGTACGTGATCCTTACGTCGCAGCCTTGTAGCACTTGCAAGGATGCTTCTCTCAAGAGCCCGATCTCGTATTGTTCGTAGAGGATGGAGTCGTAAATCGGCTGGTTAGTGGAACAGATGTATCTGCCTCGAATGAAATGACATTCTGCCAAATCCGAATCTTGGACGTGGATATACTTTCTCTGCTCTTTGTCAGTCGCTATATAGCCAGATCTGGGTAAGATGTAGGCTCGCCCCGTTCCATTTGTTAGTAACTTTTGATTTGCAGGTACTGAATGTAGGCGATATAATTGATACTTTATTCCTTCCAGGAGAGGGATGTCCATAGCTATAATCAACTTGCTGTTTTGGAACCTAATGGATACCTCAGACAGATGGACCAGGTCCTGGAGGTTGACATCTGTTAGAGGTAAAGGAAATTCAGTTGTGGGTAGAGCATCCTGTACCTCTCTCGCCATGACAACCAGTTGCTTGGAGGAGACCAAGGCTGGGTGCAGTCTTCCTTCCTTAGCAGCATCTATCGCCTGCTTGAACTGCTCCAGTACTCGCGTCGAGATGTCTAGGTTGGTAGCTAAGTCTGCCAAAGTATGCTCTAAGTTGGGGTGAAATTTTCTGTTGCCATCTCTCCGTATATTGTATTTATTTTCCTAGCTATGCTGTCTAATGTTTGTTCTATTTGTCCTCTTTCTTTTTCTTCTTTCTCGGTGATTTGATGTAAGCTCTGTAGCTCGGCTCTGATTATATGGGTTTGCTCGCTAACTAGGCTGGATATATTGTTCTGGGAAACACTAAGCGTGCTTAAGGCCTCTTCGTAGCGCTCTCCATCTTCGTAGTTTAAGATCCCCATGGTGGGTCCTGCTAACTTTCCTACGAATCCGAACCAAGGTACTGTTCGACGTTTCCTGTGTATGCTTGGTGGCAGCTTCGAGGTCGCCCTGGCGTTTGTCTGGTGAGACAATTCTGTCGTGGCGGTTTGTAATTCCAACTGTAGTCGCTGAATATCAGCAAATTTCCTACGGACTTTGTCATGACCTAGAAGATGGTAGCACCCCTGTCCTATCACTGTTAGGCATTGATCCATTGCGGTTGTAAAACTGGTGAAATAGAAATCGGTGCGGGTCAGGATAGTTGATGTGTCGAATAGGACTGTTGCCCTCCATATGCCTACTACTTGCTGTAGGTGTGGCATTTTTTCATAGTATAGCCCAATGTTCTGCGGCAAGATAGTGATCTCATGGTGGCGTTCCTGTTGCGATGGTTGGTGTCCGTGTCCTCCGGCCAGCTGGGCAATTAGGGTAACCAACGTGGGTAGGAACATCTTGATTTCAACCTTTTAAAGAAAACAATTATTAGTAAAACTCCTAATTTTAATCACAGGGTCATCCCTGTGATTCGGCACCTTTTCGTGCCAACTCATCGGCTCGCTCGTTTCCGTGACATCCGGCATGAGCCGATTCGTGACACCAGTGTATCTCTGATACCCGGGTGGCATTTCTTAAATTTTGAAATTCAATTTTATTTCTTAATGCTTTTCTGTTATGAGTTACCCAGTTGCGAGCATCCCATTTTGGGTACCACTGTGTTATCCCGTCTATCAGGAATTTTGAGTCGGAGTGAATTGTTAGTCTCCCGATATTTACCCGCTTTGCTTGGTTAACGGCCATTAACGCGGCTTGTATCTCCGCGGAATTGTTTGTTTGCCTACCTAAAGCCCTGCAAGATATATTCAGGGGATGACTGTCTCCGAACCACACGCCCACGCCTGCTTGAGCAGTTTGTTTACCGTTTCTCAAGCATGAACCATCGACGTATACGTGTACATAGTCCTCCTCGTCAAGTAGGAATCCCTTCTTGGTGATTCTTACAGAATCGCCTAGTCATGCTTGTGCCAATTTCAACTTGTCTGCGTGCTTTGAGAATCGCGTTCCGTCACTGGCTTCTAACCTTATGTTATTTCTTTCCGATTTCCCCACTACCTTATACAGTTCTTTGCTATAGTATTTATCGAACTTGCCGTCTCGTACATCCCTCCGAACGCGTACAAAATCACCTACTTGTACCTCTAATGGCCTAGCTTTCCGATCATAGTACTCCTTAGACCTTGTTTTTGAGCTGATCAGGGCTTTTGCTGCCTGGATCCTGATTTCGTGCAGATGTGTAATCAGCTCTTGCAAATAAGAATCATACGTTTCCAGTTTCCGTTCGTCTGGGAAGGAGGACGGAGTCCTAGCGATACGGCCAAAAATGATTTCATATGGGGTGAAGTTGGTAGCCTCGTGGACAGAAGTGTTATAGTCGAACACCGCGTAGGGTAAGAGCCGGTCCCAATCGCTGTATTTAGTCGCATACATTTTTACATACTCTACGATACTAGTGTGGCTCCGTTCTAATGCTCCGTTAGTTTGAGGCCTATAGCCCGAGGTGGTCACTTGTTGCACCTTAAAAATCTTTGCCAGTTGACGTAGGGCTTGGCTAACAAATGTAGCTCCTCTATCCGTTAGAATGCACCTAGGTGCTCCATAGACTGCAATTAAGTTCATTGCCGTGGCGTGAGCTATTGTACTTGCCTTCAGATTCGGAATTGCTACAGCTGAGCAGTATTTGCTTAGATGATCCTGCATGGTTAAAATGTGTCGATTTCCGTCTGGAGTGGTGGGCAGGATTCCCACTGTGTCCAGAGAGACCTTATCAAACGGCTCAAGGGGCGTGTCAGTTATAATCATTGGCTCCCTGTTGTTTACTCTTGTTATTTTCTCCTCCGCACAAAGGGGGCACTTCCTAATGAACTCTATTACCTCGTCCCTTAGTCTAGGCCAAGTGAAACGTTCCCGAATACGCCTATAAGTCTTGGTGATGCCCTTGTGTCCACTCAACAGGCTGTTATGTTGTTCCTCGATTATCCGCTGTCGAAGTTCTTTCGGCGGGATCTCGATTCGTCCATAGCAGACTGTCACCCTAATTCCGGTGTTTCTGAAGACGTGCGTCAGTTTATCCATCAGACAGGTGAGCGACAACTCGACACACGAATCCAGGTAACGCGCGATTTGGAACTTTTCAGCCTTATTTGCTCGTAAGGCGTTTAATAGGTTTTGCAGACATTTTTCTAAGGATATTTCTGTTACTGCGTCGGAATGTTTGTTTCTTAGCACCACGGAATAAATGTTATGGCTGCCTTGGGGGGTGATTAAAATCTGTCCCAGTTTAGGGTTTTTACTGCGCATTTCCGCGAGGTCAATACCTCCGATCGCGATGAGGAGCTTTGTAATTGTTGTTACCGGTTCGCAATCTGCGGATATGAAGTGCACATAATTGTCTCTTTTGTACGTTAAGCACTCTCTACAGGTGCTTAATGATTCTATGCGTTTTTCCATACTCGGGGAGTTTTTCCCGCTTGCGGGTTCTCCTGTAAGGGTCAGGGGATCTTCCAGGTAGGGCATTTTTAAATTTATGGTGGAAGGTTGATAATTCAATTTTATTTTCTCAGGTAGGGATTCGGGCATAGGAGAGGACACCGTTATTTCTCTCCTTGGATTTTGCTTTTCTGCTTTTTTGCTGGCAGACCCGTTTTTGTTCTCTTCTTCCTCACTTTCTTCCGTGATTTTGTCTGAGACGCCTGTCTGTTGGTGTGAATGTGGGGTGGACCAGGCTGTAGGGGCTTGCGCAGTTAAGGGGGTGGCGAAAGTTACTTCTCGCCTGGATCTCCGAGACCCCTTTTTCGTTCCTGTTGAACCATCCTCTGTTGACTTTGTACTCTGCAGACCTTTTATTTCCGTAGGTTGTTTTTCGGGATCTTCCTCCTTTCTTTTTGCTATTTCCTGTTGATCGATGAGCAGTGAAATCACCTGTATTTCTTTTATAACTTCATCAATCATTGGTTCGGTGTTGTATTCGAATACTGAGTCCTCTATATCCGATTCTTGAGCTGAGGGTGTTTCCTCCTCTTCTCCGGGTCGTTCTAGAGTTTCGTTTTCCCAATCCAACGCTTGTTGCCCTGTGAATGGATAATGTTCCGCTAGCGACTGATCATATTTAGCAAATGATTCTTGCAAGTCCCTCGTAAAATCTCCTATTCTACGCGGTTTGCTCCTTTCTTCTCTCTCTACGTCGGTGGTTTCCGATTCGCTTGTGCCTGCGGGGGGGCTAACATACACCTGTGCGTCCTCTACTTCGATGTCTGCTGGTGCCCCTAATGGATCGGTGACAACGTTGGCGTCACTCCCTTTTTTATCCCCTATTTTTTCCTTGAGAGGTTTAGGCTGTTCTCTAGTAGGGACATCCGTGTACTTGTGGGTGATAGGTGGAATGTCGAGGCTCGGCAACACGCTGAATCTCTGTCGTTGTACCGGAGGGTCGGAAAAGGTATCTTCGCTAGCGGTCTCTTCCGTTTCGGTCTCTAAGGATTCACTGTTCCCTTCTTCTGCGCGACTACGTTTCATAGTTGGAACAGTTTTTGCCCCTGTTGACCTTAAACGGCTAGATACCGGGTCGTTCCTTATACCTACTTCTTTTGGGTGAGGGTGAGGATTTGGACGCGTTTTAGAGCCTAATGGACGTCCTCTCCTTCTAGGACCGGCGGGTACGAATTTCGTTGGGAGGGACGCTTTCCTTGTTCTGTCAGTGGTGGATGGACCTGGGGGTAGCCTCACGGGATCGTTGTTCGTTGAGGTGGCTTCCTGGCCTTTGGTTGGTGTAGGGTTAGGGTTGGATGCAATTCTCGGCCTTCGTGTAGGTATGCAAAATTTGATGCCTTCTTTCGCTGCAGTTTTTGCTGCTCTTTCCTCTGTGTGTAATGGAAGGGTTTTGATTCCTAACGATTTAAGGTGGGGAGGGGCAGCCGTAAGTTCGTCTTCCCCATCTGTGATATGAGCTTCGCTAGAACTGCTTGCTTGCGAGTCAATTACTGGATTGGACGATATGGCGGGTAACCACCTATTAATTTTCCCTGGTTTACACTCGAAGGTATATTCGAATCCTTCGATTCTCCAAAGCCACTTCCCCATACGACCCATGGGGGATGTCGCCGCGTGAATCCATCGCATTGGTTCATGGTCGCACGACAGGATGAACTTTCGGCCATACAAGTATGGACGAAAGTTTTCCAAGGCATAGACTACAGCCAGGCACTCCTTTTCTGTTTTCGAATGACCGATTTCACCAGCTTGGAATACACGCGAATAATAAAAAACCGGCATGTCCGTTCCATTAACCTCCTGCGTAAGAACTGCCCCAACGGCTACTTCGGACGCGTCTGTTGTGAGCCTAAAGGTTTTAGTGAAATCTGGATAGATTAGTATTGGTTCCTGACATAATCTCTTTCTAAGCTTTCTAAAACTCCTTATTTCTTCTTCTTTCCAGCGGAAAACTTGTTCCTTTTTTAACAAGTTGAATAAGGGTTTGGCGATTTTTGCAAAGTTTTTAATAAATCGACGATAGTATCCTGCGAGTCCCAAAAATCCCCGAACGGTTCGTACGTTATGAGGAGTAGGAAATCTACGTATGGCTTTTACCTTTCTAGGATCGGGCTTAATTCCCGTGCTATCGAGGACGTGTCCCAAATATGTCACCTCAGTTCTCAGGAATTCGCATTTTTCGGGTTGTAACAGTAGGTTGGCGTCTCTTAAGCGGTGTAATAACCGTTGTATGATCTTATCATGTTCTTGTATTGTATTGGAAAATACTACAATATCATCAAGATACACGAACAGCTCGCTACCTTGCATTCCAGCTAACACTTGGTCCATTAATCTTTGGAAAGTGGCTGGAGCATTCTTGATTCCCATAGGCATCCTTGTATACTGATGGTGACCTCTTCTTGTGGTGAAGGCTGTTTTGGGTTGATCCCTCGGATCAGTTTCTATCTGATGGAATCCTGAAGCTAGATCGAGTACTGAGAAGTATTGGGCTCCCCCTAGTCTATCTAAAATGTCAGTGATGTTGGGTAGTGGATAGGCATCGCCTATTGTTTTCTCATTGAGGGCCCTGAAATCCGTGACCACCCTCCATTTTACTTGTCCCGAGGAATCGCTTTTTTTGGTACTATCAGTGCAGTGGAATTATATGGTGATTTTCATTGTGTGATTATGCCCTGTTCGTACATCTTTTTGATGTGTTCATCGATTAGATCTTCCTGTTTTTGCGCCTGTCTGAACGGCTTGGCCCGGACCGGAATCTCGTCAATGGTTGGTATCCTGTGCCTCACCAGGGTGGTAGTTGTCAGTAAGTCTCCAGTGGCCAGGAATCGATCACTTCCAATCTCTATCCATTTTTGGACGTATAACGCTTCTTCCGGGTTGAGGTGGCCTTGCGGCACCTTCGAGGAGATATCCTTAATCCTTGCCTCTGTGGACAAGACATTGCTGGGTGCGTTTATTTCTTTCTCGTTGAGTTCGTGGATATAATTAAACGGAATCAGTTCTTGTGGGTAGATTTCCATGTCTACGTCATGCTCTTGCGTGTTATATGCCAGAACTTGGCATATCCCCTTCTTGTTAGTCACTATTAACTCCCCGACGTACACGCCCCTTTTTGCTGCTATCAATGGTAGGTAACCCTCTTTCAAGGGGGAAACTTGTATGGGAACAGGGATTTGTTTCACAGTTCTTGCCTTGATGGTCAGGATTCTGGGAATTGGTTTAATTTCGGGGGCTAACTCTGACCTTGCTCTCTCCGACTCAGGATCGATGAACGGAATAGGATATATGGGTCTAGATTGCTCCACTATGGCATTGTGGTAGAACGAGACATTCGCTCTTACCTGGCGCAGGTATGGCCGCCCTAAGATTCCGCCTACTGATATTGGGAAGTTTGGACGAACCACATGAAACTGTAACAAATTGCTGTTAATCAATAGTTCGATCGTCTCTAACGTATATACTCTCGTCATCGTCACTCCAGTGATGATTGAGACCTCCCCCCGTTGTATGAGGTTAGTCCGATGTATTTTAGAAATTTTTACTAAGTTCACGTCTGCGCCGGTGTCAATTAGGAACATGCCTCTATCTTGTTGAAGATCTGGGCTCTCCAAGTTGACCACTGGAGATTCTGTTATCCTGTCTTTTAGTTGATAGGTTTTCAATTTTCCCTGAACTTGACTGTCATTTGACGCTCCTGTGCGTTCTGACTCGACGGGGCGTCGTTCCGTCGGGTGCTTTCCTCGTTTAAATTGTTCTCCTTTTGGTATTGATATGGCGAAGGCGACCTTGACGCTGTTCTGTAAGTTTCATCTGGAGACGGATACGCCTGTACGTGTGCTGGGACATAGCGGTGTTCGTTGAGGCCTTTGGATTCCTGATTTTGCGGGCGGTCATAGTTGGGGTAATTTCTAGGGGGTACATCACGCGGAGGGGTAGAGTATTGCGCGTTGGCCTGATCCGATCTTCGAAGAATCCCTATAGGCGGCCTTTCGTATCTCCCCTCATCTCTTGAATACTTGGGACTTATCGACCTACTGCGGTCCGGGTATCGTTGGAGAGTTGCTGAATTATTGTATTTTTGTTCGTAGCCGCCGTTATTATGGTGATTCGTTATCGGGTCGTCTGGAGTTCGGTCCGAGGCGTAGTATCGCCTCGGTTGATTGCTATATGCACGATCTCTTCCCTCGGTATAATTCTTCGTACGGTGGTGGGGGTCGTATAATCGTACATCTTCAAAGGGCTGACTGCTGGGGTGGGGGTCGTTTCCCAATTCTTGGTTAGCTCTTCTCGACAGGTGGGATACTCGGTATGAATGGAGAGATCGACCAGAAGCGAGTCTCCTTTCTTCCACATGTTTCGCAAATCTAAATGCCTCTTCCACCGTTTCTGGGTCCCTAGCGTCGACTGAGGATGACAAGTCGTCTGGTAATCCTCTAACGAAAGCCTTTATGGCGGTGTTACGTACCGGGATCATGCATATTTTCACGTATTCGTGATCCAGGATGGCTTCTAAGCCTGCTTTTGCTCCTCCAATATACGAATGTAACCGATCGTAATATTCGTTGACGGTTTCGTTCTTTGTCATGGTTAGGTGGTAGATTTCGTCGAAGTAATAATCGTAGGGTTTCCCGGGGGCGAATCTTTCTTTTATTAAATCGATTAACTCGGTTAGTTTTTGGAACTGTTTGTTTCTAGTACAGTCCCTGGCGGATCCTGACAGTTTTCCCAAAACCGCTGTTATGAGAGACGACTCACAGGACACTGGGACGTACGTAACCGCGTTTACAATATCCTGTATGAAGTCCCTCACCGGAATATTTTTCCCGTCATAATGGGGGATGCTACCGGAAGCACGCTGCATTGCGAGAGTGTCGGCGATATTCTGAGCCATTCGCATTGCTATTGTGTCGGTGCTTGTCTCCCCTAGGGGGTCCTCTCTGGTAATTCCAGTACTTGGCTGAAAACCGATATCGGCCCGTGAGCTGTACATCTCCGCCACCGAGGATGCATTTGGATCCCCCGACATACTGGATCGGCTATTTTGTAACTGGTTATTGTTACTCGTTCTTCTATTTCTATCCGAAGGGCGGGTCGCTGGTTGCTTGTTTGGAGATTCGCCGTTCTGTTCCGTGTCCGTACCCATTTTTGTAATATGTTGATTTTAGGGTTTGTATCGGGGTTACGGAAATAGAAATCCAGAAATGTAATCACGATTTCATGCGGAACGAAATAATTTATATTTTGTTTTGGAGGACCAAATTATGTTTATTATGTATATATAATAATATGCATAACAATGTATATCCACAATTTTTGATTTCCAAAACAAAATTCCCAATCGATGAAACTAAGCCTTGCTGTTTACGCGACTGTATTTGCGTTTAAATTAAGCATATTCCTATATATGTCCTATATGTGTCCAAATTTGTTATTTTGAAATATTAGCGCCCTCGTTTTTTTTTCTACGAGTTCTGCATAGTTCTTTTAGAAAGTGCTATTCTGGCTTCCGCTTATTTTAGTAAGTTATCGAAAAATGAGGAGAATTCTTCATGAGTGGTCAAATTTTGCGTTTCTAATTCTTGAATGTCTTTGATTTCTCGGGGGACTTAGGGTATGACGTACATGCTACTTTCCGAGCTTGGAACACTGGTGGACGGTGCGACGGATTTGACCGAAAATTTGTTACGAACCTGTTTACCCGCTCTGTTTTTGCGTTTTTTCTTATTTATGAAGCCCGAGCTATTCGGCGGAGGCATTGTTACTTATCTAAGTCTCTCGTTGTCAGATTTCAGTCTCGATTTTTAGCGATAAGGAACTTCAGTGTCGAATTCCCAATTCCGCCTCGGGGGCGTAGGGCTTCTACTAATTTGATTTTACCTTACTTCCCGAAAATCCCTTTTTAATTACGCGCTTTCACTTGTCATTTTAAACTTTTTATTAATCAGCAAAATCTTATTTCAGAGAAGAAAGGATCCTCCGAGCCGAATTCCCAATTCCGCCACAAGGGCGCAAATTGGTTCGATTGGAAAGACCCGCCCCTAGGGCGCAGTCCCCCCGCCTCGAGGGCGTAGGGCTTTGACCAACCGGGAGCTACCCCGCCTCGAGGGCGCGGGTTTTCAACGCCGAGTATCCTTCTAGTCTTACTTTTCAGGTTCAGCTGGTATTTCTATTTTTTTTTTTTTTTTTTTTTTTTTTTGAGGCACACTAAATCAATTCGAGTCCCTATTTGATTAAAACTAAAAGCAATAAAGACAGCTCATATCTTATTTCGAAAGGACAGAATCAATCAAAATCAATTTATCCAGGAAAGATTCTCTCGGTCTCTAACTAATTTCTAGAAACTCTTCCATGGATTGTAAGAAGCCTTCGAAGGTTTCCTTTGGATCGTTGCCCGAATTAGAGCCGAGATTTTGGTTTTGCTCATTTAACGGAACCACTATGATCTCGCGCACTGAATTTGCATACGCCCGAGCAATAGCACGCTCGTATCTTGCTCTGACCTTTTGACCACCTGGATGTTTGGATTTTCTGGTCTTTGTTTTGTTAGTCATGAGGAAACTGTGTTTCTAACTTTTAATTTTTCCTTATAGTCGACTAAAACCAAGAGCTAATTAGCAGCTAATGTTTTAATTCGAATTTGGCAGTACCAAATAAAAATTAAATTGTGATAGAAAATTTCTTTGAGGGCGTGTACGATTAAAGAATTTATATCCGCACTTCTCACTGTGAGCTAGAACTTCCCTTATCTTTTCTTTTAGAATTTTGGAAGCTTTAGCCTGTATTCAATTCTGTACTTTTATTGTAAGGAGACACTCTTTTTAATTTGCTACCTGGCTACCAAATTTCCTCTTATTACTGGGATTTTACCCATCATTCTGTGCAATTAAAATTCGGTTCTGAACAATAAAATAGTTAATTCTAATTTCTTAGAATTAATGTTTATCCAGATTGGAATCGGCCAACTTCCGGCCTGTATTCAATTCTGAACTTTTATTGTAGGGAGACATTCATTTTAATTTGTTAGACGTTATCACTGAGAAGTTGCTTTTACTAGTTGGGAATTGTTAAATTCCCCTTACTTCTTTTTTTTTGTTTTACTTTTCAACCAAAACTAGACTCTCAGCAATAAATGATTAATTCTACTTATTATAGAATTAATCATTTAATTCAAATCGGAAGCGGCCAACTTCCGGCCTGTATCCGATTCCGAACTTTTATTGCGAAGACCACTGATTTTAAATTGAAATCTTCTCATAATTAAATTAGTCTCAAAATAATTAGATCAACAATAGTTAGTGATACTCAATCCCAACCGCTGCCACCAAATTATTTGTTACGTTCGTAGTATTGTCATTTTGCGGTAAACAAATTATTTGTTTAATTACAGAATAACATTACGCAGAACAAAATAATTATACTCAGAAGGAGTACTTTTTTATTAGTATATGGGTCGAGTTCTGCTCTATCTTGTCAGAGCGTTTCTATTTATTGTTGACTCGATTAATTTGGGAATGATTCAATTATTTTCATCACAAAATTGTTGGAGATTAATTCACAAAAAGTATTTATTGCCACAACATTACTTATACTATAATATGATCGATACAATATTAAAAAAAAGAGAACGATTCATACCTTACCACTATAGAGTCACTATAGTACTTACAACTACTCCCTGGTTGGATGAGAGGCGAAATTGTTGGATATTGGTACAATTGTCTATAATTCACTTTTTACTACGTTCGAACATTTCCGCGGCTAAGTGAATTTACAACCGATGGTGGGAAATGTCCTACCATTAAAAATATTGGAGGGTTCCAGGATGGCCTTGACTGGAACCTTGCGGGATTTCTTCGTTAAACGATTTTTAATTATTAAAGGTCAGACCCGGACCAGAACCAACAACCCGCGAAGAAGTGCTAATCCGCGAACCCCAAAAAGAAGGTAAGAAACTGACCGCGTTTTTAGTGAGTTCGACGTTTTACGTCAGGGAACGAAAACACTTTGGTACTAAAAACGAATAAAATGACCGGTTAGTAGTGACGTTACTGACGGATTCAGTAAGTCACTCGCGTGATCGTAACTTGAATGAATTCAGGTAATGTTTGTTCAGTGCTTGTCACCTCCTATTTTAATTTAATTGATAGGTGGGGAAAGCACTGCTTTTCGACCGGAGAACACCCGTGGGCGAGCATTCGGCCTTATTTTGCCGAATTGCATTTCCCACGTTTTGAAGGTGTTCCTCCGCGGTACTACTTATAATAAATTGATGACCCTTCATTAGTGATTTCCTTCGAGTTACTGGTGTCAATGATCCCAGCCTTTTTGCAACGGCTGCATTTCTTAGCGTTGGCGGTTTCGCTCTTGGAATGTGTTTCCTTTTTGCGGTACTAGCCTTATGTTATTTATTCGCTAGTAATTTGCTAAGTAATATTTTAGCAAAATTTAGTCGGTATTGATTTAGTAACAATTTACAAGAATTGGATTTTCGGGTTTTTGGAAATCAATTCTTGCATCTGTTATTTGTCAACTGGTACGGATCGTTTTCTCTCGAAGGAAATGCATTGACATCTTATTGTAAGTTTCTCATTTGGTCGTTTCTGAAGCTGTGTTCTTTAATAATTACTTTTTAGGCTTTCTTTTCCCTTCCTTTAGGTTCTTCGGATTTTTAGGATAATTTGTTACTAAAATTTGTTGATTTTTCCTGTATTTTTACTTTTAACCTTTCTCCAACGGTTTCGCCTCTTATCTGTACATTAAGTGGGTAAATTTGATCGTATAGCCCCCCCTTTAACATGTATATATGTTTATGCGCATTATCATTATTTATATCTATTTTAAAAATTAAAATTAGTTAACACCACTAGCGCCTCATATAGTTTGACGTCTTGGTGGTGTTTCTTAAATTACTTATTATTAAGGGAAAACATTCAGGCGCCTCATACAACTTAGCGTCCTTGAATGCTTTCTAATTTGTTAATTAGTTATAATTAATTAGTAATTCTTAGAGGTACTGAGGGTTAAAGTATGAAAATGTTAATTTACTTGACATTTTCATAATTTAGGACTTGTTAAATATGCATTTAACACTGACCTTTGCTACTGAACTGATTGCGAAGATTATATTCAGTAATAAAATTTGTACTATAAATGCTAAGGCCCTTACTGGTCTAGTAAAATGTATTGAGGGGAATGAAAAGAGAGGTAATATTCAAATAGAGTAAAAATGTATACACTGAATCATTATGGCCTTCACCGGCCTAATCGATTTGTAAGAAAATCTGTCTGAAATATCCGATTATCGGGAATGACGGAGAACGAGTAATTTGTGTACTCACTAGCTTTTCCAAAAGAGACAAATAGAATCGGGTAATCATGTCTCAATTACACGAGATTTTCAAGGTTCCTTTGAAAAGAACGACCACTCATCGTGCGGGAAGAAGCGTCCGGTTACAATCTGAAAAGTCAGTCAACGCATGTACGACTATTATAGACGGACAGTTAGTGACTTTCGTAAAACCTGAGCCGTTAGATCCGGCGTTGAACTTCGTGGAGTAGAAAAGCGACGCGGAGTTTTCAGCGATATTTGACTCTCTGAATAGTCGAGCAGAGAGCACTCTAAAACTAAAGACAATCGCGAACCGCGCAAATCTAAAAAAAAATTAATAATAATTACTCACTACTAATACTAAGGCCTCCACTGGCCTAGTTGAAGTGTAGTAATGAAATTAAATAAAAACCATAAAGGTTCAGTTTCAAACAAGGTTCTATTCAATTGAAATTGAATTCGAAAAACAAATTTCATAGCCTATCAACGGGCTTGAATAAGTTAATCCCTTATCAATTTTGACTGCAGAAATGGTTTGATGGACATGAAAATCGTAGAAGCAAGTAGTCAAATTCAAAATGCCCCCTTTTGTCATGAACCGACACCGTATCAGGAGCCAAACGGATTAACGCTATATTCGCAATTTTTCCGAAGAGGTAACATCCGATTAACCCTGCATCGAGAAACGCCTTTGACATTCATTCCTGAAAGCGAATTAACGGTGGGGTTCACTAGACATCAGACAATAATACACGAACTTGGATCACTGGCGATCGCATCCGTAGGAACAGTAGAGATAAATTTGAATAACGAGATTATTACGTGCGAGGTTATCTGTGTGAGGACACCCGTTTTTGTTTGTTTGTTTGGGTGTACTCTCTGTTTATTTGAGCAAAAGGTAGTTGGGAATTGAAGAAATCACAAGCCTCGTAAACGACCCGTACTTTAACCTCAAGACGAACTTTATGCCTAATAAGGGTTAAAGATGTTCAATAGTCCTAAATCAAGTACAGTGGTGTATAAACGAAAACACCGAGCAGGCAAAAGGGTACGCGAACGGTATGAAAAAGCCATAGCCCGTGATTTAAATGCTAAAAATGATCTTGAGAAACCTCTACCCCGGGAATCAAACGAAACATTCGAGGAGATAATTCTTTCCCTCGAAAGATGTATTAATTCGGAATCATAAGTGATTTCATCGTAGAGCAACTGTCTTTTTTTAAAAAAGTTTTGTTATGCCTCTGTGGCCTAATTAAATTGTTTGTATAAGAACGATTGCCTTGACTCTATCTGAACAATTTATCGGCACAATCCGAATTTCTAGGAGCTAATTTACCGTAATATTCAAAATGGCGAATAAAGACGATACTAATACCGACTTTCAAGATAACACTACGACTTCGGTTTTTGGGATGAGCCCTAATATTCCAACAATCATCGCTAACCAAGCGAACGCGTCCCTGGCCATGGCTTCCATGATGAAATGCATGACCTTGCAACAAAGCACGAGCCATTTCAGATCTATCGAAGTTAAGAGTCCTTCCTTAAAGGACTTCTTGCAAGATATCTTAAATGGTGCGGTCTACATCACTAGGGATACCGAAGCTGCATATATCAAGGCAGTTTGGAGTAAGCTAGTAGGTGTGGCCCGGAAAAGCGTCAGGAACAAAACGTTTCACACAGTCCAAGAATTAATCGCTCATATAAAAAAACGTTTCGCTGCAAAGAAAAAATACCAATACTACATCCAAGAGGTTGTGAACTTGCGTATGAAACAACCGGAAAACGTTAACGATTATTACGATAGGCTAAAAGGGTTATTAGGCGGCGTTAAACAAGTGCTAGAGGAGAAATATTGCACTCCGGGTCCCGATGACAATGTAGACGCTACAAAAAGCGAACACATGATGGAACCTATATTAGGTTGCGCATTATATTCCTTCTCACGTGGATTACCTAGCGAAATGTCGACGATTGTAGATACGCGAAATCCGGGGTGTTAAACACCCCTTCACTGACCTCTAATCCTCCTCTGCCTTATATCAATCAACACTATCAACCTTACACAAATCAATATGCGGGTTATAATCCCCAATTTTCTCAAAATTTCTCTGTGCCAAACTACCCGTATAACCCGTCTTACCCACCGCTCATGGGCCGTATCATCCCCCAGGGCAAATGCCAGTTATATGGCAAAACCCTCAAAATCTTAACTTACCAAATCAAAACCTTTGGAGGGGTCATTCTAACCCAAATAATCAAAATCAATTCCCCTGGCCCAATCAACAGAATCCAAATTTGTTTAATTAACCCCGGTGGCCTTTTCGAGAAGGTAATTCTAGGTCAAGTTCACCTGGCATACCTACTAATTCAGTTTCAGATTCTTTAAACTCAATTCTGACTGGTCGTGACTATCCAGCGACGAGTCCAAAGCCTCAGAAACGCTTGACCGTGAAAATTCTGGAGGATGCCGAAGTATCTATTATACCAAAACCCGCTCAAAGGAATCCCCTGTCATTAGGAAATCTGCACCTCAATTTCGCAGCCCAGATACCACTATTTTCGTGGATCCTGGCTCTGGAGTAAATCTCCTCAAGCTGAAGGCTATACGTGGCGAGTTAGAAGTAGAGCCTAGCGATTCCATCACCATTTCCGGCATAACGGAACATCCTGTAGATACGTTAGTTATTATCCATGTTACCCTGGGAAAGGTTTATGTCGAATTTCACGTCGTGAATAATTATTTCCCAATAACTTCGGACGGTATACTAGGGAGGCCTTATTTGCGACAAGAGAAAGCTCAAATCTCTTTTCGGCATAAGACATTTGTTACTGCTTTAGATCCTATATCTCCTAATTAATTTATAGATGCGGAATTCCAAGAAGCAAACAAGTCTTTGCAATCACAAATCAAACCCTTTTCACGAATTATACTGATTAGGGCCAGAACCAGGCAACCGATAGCGATAGAGACACTTAATCCCGACATCTCAGAGGGTTATTTACCTAGAGTTAAAACTCGAAAAGGATTATATATCGAAGAGGTAGCTGTTAAGAATCAAAACGGAAAATGCCGAGTATTAGCTATAAACACTACCAATACTGACATCGCGATTGAAATTTCCCCGCAGGAAATGATACCATTCGAGTATTACTCCTTTCCGGACGAAGAAAGCTCGGAATCTGAAATAGAGGATTTTTCGACAAATCAGCCCCTTGTTTCCAAATCTTGTAGCGCAACCCGTGTCGAACGGCTACTAAAGATCCTTCGCATATCTCATTTAAACCTAGTGGAGCAGGAGTATGTCACTCGCTGCGTAGAGGATTTCGAGGATGTATTTCATGTCAATGGAGAGCCCCTCACTGCTATCCACTTGATTCAGCATAGGGTGCCTACCACCGATGACGAGATCATCAATAGGAAGTCTTATCGTCATTCTTCCCACGATACTAAAGAAATACTTCTAGCAACTGAGAAACAGCGAAAAATGGGAATTATCGGAGATTCCAAGTCGCTCTATAATTCCCCTCTACTATTAATCCCGAAAAAAATGGACGGATCCGGAGAGAAGAAATTTAGAGTCGTCATTGACTACCGGGAGCTCAATCAAAAAGTAATTGAGGACGGCTACCCATTACAAAATATAACGGACATTTTGGATCAGTTGGGTAATGCTCAGTACTTTTCGGTGCTTGATCTATCCAGTGGGTACCACGAAGTGGAGACCCACCCCGATGACCGTGCTAAGACGGCTTTTTCTACCCCGCGAGGTCACTTTGAATATTTGCAAATGCCTATGGGCATCAAGAACGCCCCCGTAACATTTCAAAGACTGATGGACACGGTGCTGAAGGTTATGCATGGGACTGAGGTCTTTGTGTACCTGGATGACATCGCTGTCTACTCAGAAACCCCCGAGGAACATGACATTAAAACTCGACGTCTTCTCTCTCGCTTACGGAACGCTAACCTTAAACTACAGCCTGATAAGTGTGACTTCCTCCG
This sequence comes from Andricus curvator, assembly GCA_932195095.1. Lineage (NCBI taxonomy): Eukaryota > Metazoa > Arthropoda > Insecta > Hymenoptera > Cynipidae > Andricus > Andricus curvator. The sequence continues at coordinate 19,121 of CAKNYM010048475.1, forward strand.
AACGGAGGTCGCTTATCTAGGACACGTTATTACTGGGAAGGGAGTAAAGCCAAACCCAACTAAAATAAGTGCCATAAAAAATTTCCCTCATCCTAAACTAAACTAAACTTCTTAAGAAAACGGGAGAATGGAAATGGGGATCCGAGCAAGAACAAAGATTTCAAACTTTAAGGGAATATCTGCAGTACCCAGATTTCTCAAAACCATTTAAACTCACAACCGATGATTCGGACTACGCCACAGGTGCAGTATTAACACAAGAAAAGGAAGGCGTGGATATGCCTATCACTTTCTATTCTAGAATTATGAACGCGTGCGAACAGCGCTATTTCAAGACAGAAAAGGAATGTTTCGCTATTGTCAACTCCGTTACAAACTTCCGCCGGTCGAATGGCAAGTTCTAGTGATTTGTTAGGAACATTGTTCCAAAACAAATTGGAAGAATTGCTGAACGACATATTCCGGGGTGGTGAAATTAAATTCACTCTACGTCACGGAAAACTGGAAGTACCCCCAGAGGACACGCGTAATAAAATACTTGCTGAATACCACGACAGTCTCATGGGTGGGCATAAAGGAATCACGAAGAAAATAAACATTTCCGGGCAAAAACACGGGAACCGATGGTTATAACAGACACCCCGTTAGGAGTTTTCGATAAAGTATCACTGGATACCGTTGGCAAGCTTTCAACCACTCCAAGTGGAAATCGGCACATTTTAACGATGCAGGACAATTTCAGTAAATTCTGTCTTGCAATGCCAATACCAGATTTGAAAACAACAACCATTGCCCATTCAGTGGCAACACACCTTATTTCTCATTTCGGGGCCCCGCGTTGCGTTCTGACTGATCGAGGTGGTAGTTTCATCAGTAAATTGATGCGGAATCTTGAAAGGATTTTTGGCGTCAAACAACTAACAACTTCGGGTTACCGTCCGCAAACGAACAGGTCGTTGGAACGCAACCACATAGTTTTAACAGACTATATCAAAAATTACACCACTGATTACGATGTCTGGGACCGACTACTGCCCTTCGCTATGTTTGCCTACAATACTTTGGTGCATGAAGGGACAAACTTTATACCCTACGAATTGATTTACGGGCGAATCGCGTGCTTTCCGAGCGCTTTTCCATCTGACGAGCGTCTCGAAACCTACGGGTCCTATTCGAAAAATTTGATCGATAAATTAAATGAGATACGAAAAATCGCCGCGAGAAATATGATCAAAGCAAAACAGCGTTCAAAAGAACGCTATGATCAAAAAGCGCGACCGTTAAACGCACGAATAGGTGACAAGGAAGTGATTTGTAAGGATGCACGACAAAATAAGTTCGATAAGCGAAGGACCGGTACCTATGAAGTTGTCGACTTCACCAAAAACAATAATGTAATTTCAGAAACAGAAAATGGTTCGCGTTTTGCCAAGCACGCGGATAAGCTTTCGCGCGTGTTCTGTAAAGGATCGAAGTTTGCGAAAAATTATTGAAGTAAGGTACTTAAATGACAAATTGTCAATCTAAGTATCTTAACACTCCATTACACGCGCTGTATCTGACAGATACATAGTCAGACAGATACATAGATAGGGACGTCGTCCAACTCTCTCCTATTCCTCAAACTCGTGTTACTCAACAGTTCTGTTGAGTTTTTTTTTTTTTTTTTTTGTGTTTTTTTTGGTTTTTGCATTTCTTTTTTTTATATTTATGGCCTTCTATATTTATCTGTGCACCTTTTCACCCGGGAAATGCAAAAAATTCAGTTTTAGTATTTATTTTTTCAATTAACAGATTTGTGTATCTCACAGATACGACGCGTGCATCGGTGTTCCACCAGGGGGCGCGTGTAATGGAATGTTATGTATAAGGTTAACTGATGGTAAAATATGAGTAAATACAGAAATGTATACAATTTGCTACTATATGTACAATATGGCAACCGAAAACCAGTGAAAAGTTATATATGATATACATGCTTGTATGTGTATGTTTACGTAGATATTTATGCAAAATGAAAATAAACAAATAATCAAAAAATTAAATAAATAAAATAAACTAAAATAAATAAATAAAAAAAATAATAAAGTTGGAAATTTTGTACTTCAAAGACTTATAGTAAGCACTGTTTTAGGATTCTGTGATGTTTTGGTTAACAGTGGCAATATTTCTAATTCTGTTTGGGCCTACCATGCAGCAACACGGGCTGGCATACTGGGACGAGCCATTCCAAACTAGTTCTGGAGTATATTTTGAATGGATGAAAAGGATGTCTCGAAAAGCGTTCGTTTGGAGGGTGACTGTGTTCCTGGATGTAGTAGGAGGAGTAGTTTGGAGTAGTTGGAGCAGTTGGAGTAGTTGGAGGGTCCACAAATAATGAGCAAATTCACTCACGCAAAACTTCTGCAACAGACTATATATAAGCAAATGAAAGTATTAAGCCTTCAGTTTCAAGATCCTATTCAAGAGATCTTGCCAATTGGGATTCGGAAACGACCAAGCCGATTAACTTTGTTCAACGGGCTGATAGGAGAAATCTTACATCCCATAACAGGATTGATGACTTGTTACAACCCAACCTAGTTAATAAACTTTTCCATTTATTAACCTCTTCCTGTTGATAGGCTAGAGTTGTGGAGGTGTCAAACTGCCATGTTTTGAATATTTCTTAAAATGTTATTTTTTTCACTGAAGATTCCTCTAAGTCGGACTCTTAGTTTTTGTGGGCGATCGTGTTTCCAATTCCCCTCATCCAAGGGGGTACCTTTGGTTCCTTCGGTGGAACCCCCTTCTTATAGTTATTATGAATTTTTATTATATTTCTTATTTTATAAAGTTATCGAAATTTAGCATGGAGTAGCTTGACCTTTTATATGATAAATAATAAACCCAATTTAATTATATTTTATGAAATTATAATTGCCTTTATTCAACAACCCCCACATAGAATTTCCGCTAAGTAGGGTGTGACATTGTTACATGAAAGTTTACTAAAAATGGGAACGATACAGTCTACTCACCGCTCACTGTTGTACACCTTTAATGACTTAATCTACCGAAGGAGGGGAAGGTAGTCCGATAATTCAATTTGCGGAGGGCTTTCCTCCCTTGCGAGCCGAAATATAATGTTTTTCCGTTTCACTTATTTCGTAGTCCTTGCACTGGACTACTCTAGTCTTTAGAAGGATATACCCGTACACACACACTCAGAAATTCACCTGCGCGGGTCAAGCACTTTCACATCCACGAATTCGCTTTTAATATTTGTTTTTACAAAGAATAGGATTCCAATGGCCCCTTTTAACCAGGATTAAAGCAGTACCCTTTTATACTCCTTTCATCCCTTTTGCCTTTTCTCAGTAAAAGCAAATAACCCATTTGAATAGGATTTCTTACCGTTTTGAGATTCGGTAAGATATCTCATGCTTCATTGGTTCTCCTTTTATTTGGGATTTTCGCGGCGCCGTCTAATGTTGCCCGAAGCGGCTTTCGCTATAAATTTTGAATACTTAAATTGCAATACGTTAAAATGATGTTGCAAATACTGTTAACGTCCCATTACCCCTGGTGGTATCGAAACGCGTAGCGTCGAAGTTCCGTGGTAATTTTTAACAAGACGGGCATAGCCAGAAAACTTTGAAAGTTTAAGTTTAAGCTGCACAACGTTGAAATGATAATGCAAAATACCTTTTACGTCCCTATTACAATTGTTGGTGTCGAAACGCGTAGCGTCGAAGTTCCGTGGTAATTTTTAACAAGACGGGCATAGCCAGAAAACTTTGAAAGTTTAACTTTAAGCTCCACAACGTTGAAATGATAATGCAAAATACCTTTTACGTCCCTATTACAATTGTTGGTGTCGAAACGCGTACGTTGAACTACCGTGGTAATATTTTAACAAGACGGGCGTAGGCAGAAAACTTTGAGGGTTTAAGTTTAAGTTGCACAACGTTAAAATGATAATGCAAAATACCTTTTACGTCCCTATTACAATTGTTGGTGTCGAAACGCGTACGTTGAACTACCGTGGTAATATTTTAACAAGACGGGCGTCGCCGGGTCTCTTAAGAAGAGATTTGTTGAGACTTCTTACTCAGTCGAAGAAGCTCACCGAACTGCCGTGATCTTTTTTGATCGATGCTCCTCGTCGATACGTTTTCAGATTTTTTTTTAGTGGGGGATTTTGCTAGGTTGCACATTCCTTTATTTGGTGGTGAAATGGAAGTGATGGGAATGAATGAAACTAGGTTTTAGACTGTTGCTATTGCAGCATTTTTTGCCAATATTCGAAGTGTGTGTATTGCACCACAAAATTTTATTGTGTATTTTAGCTTGTAAGAATTGCTTAACATTTTGGGGCAATATGAAATTCCGCTGGAACAGCTTTCAATTCATTTTGCAATTATACCTGCTGAAATGATTAGGTTGTACAATGTTTTATTTGTATTCATTTCAGGATTTAATTGCAAGGTCTCACTTTTCCTTCCAAATTTGAAAGTTATTATGTTCAACCCTTTTCACAGTATCGGAATGTCCCATATTGCATAAGTAATTTTTTGTTTCATAAAATTCGGTGCAATAGGTCAGGAGTTATGCTCAGTTTTATTTTCAAGGGCGCTAAGGGTGGAACGGCAGGGTGTAGTAGGGTAGGATGGGGAGCGGAAAGATAGATACTAATTGCGCATGTTACGTGTGTTTAGAATCACCACGCGCCAGCGTGCATTCGCCGAGAAGCGTCAATACTATGCTCCGTGTTTCTATATACACGGCAGCTTACGCCTGTGTGTGTTGCACCTTGCGTATGAAGTGTACCAAAGGTGCTTGTCCCCGAGACACTCACACTCTCTTACCATCATATGGTTACCTATTCTTATTCTATCTCATACCATTCTTATTCATTACATGATTTTTCTTTTCATGATCGATTCCGCATTTTCTTTCCGTCAATATTTAATTTCTCTTATCTTCTCATTCTAAAAATAAAACAAAAGAAAAGAAAGTGCATTGAGAGTGAATGCATTCTTATCAACATTATCAGGGATGGTTATTTCTTTTATTTTTATAATTTGTGAAAGGAGTCTATACTGGATTTTTATCTTTAAAAATGGTTTCTATCTAAATTTTCTCATTTTTTTTTTGGTGCCATTTTACTATACATTCATATTCAGAATTTTATCGTAAATAATGCTGAGTTTACGGAATTTGTAATATTCGAGTTACATCCGCCTTGTGTGACTTCGTTGCCTTGTCCCACTATTTCGATAATTGTATATTGAAAAATTTTATCTTTAATAATGATCTTTTTAATTTTACTTTTTAACCAAGAATAATGGGGGGGGGGGATGTAACAGACTGATGCCCAGTGTCAGAAAATTGATGAGGAAATTCAGCATCTGAATGCTAATCAACAAAATTGAACTCACCTTTTAGGACAACAAAATCACCTCGTTAGAGCAGAAATAGAGGAGCTTCACACCTATGCGGAAGCTAATGATAAACAAATACAACAGGATCTTGAATCTTTGGTTGACAAAGTCAATATGATCAACGGACTTAACACCCAGATAGAATACCAGCAGATGCTGATGAAGACCCTGAATTTGATGGAAATTGGTTTAGATGACTACATTCGATCTGAAAAACATCTGTTGAACTTCATTCATTCAGCTCGGCAAGGAAAATTACACCGTATGTCACTTACATCCGAACAGTTGAAGCCGATTCTGAGAGACATACAGGATCTTGCTCCCAAGGTCATCTTTGCGCTACATGGACCATCAATTAGCACAGATTGCTACGATCACAATATCCACCAGTGGAGGAAAATTAAAAATTATTCTAGATATTCCTCTATTAGATAAAAACGAATACACATTGTACAAAATTCATCCCGTACCGGTACTTCAATCCATTTTGGAAAACAGAACTGGAAGAGCCTATATACAACCTAGGACCGAGTACATTGCGTTAGAAGAAACCAAAAGAACGTACCTGCTATTAACGAAGGAAGATTTTCAAAACCGCTTGAACCTCAAAACTTACTTCTTGTGTAAGGGATTACAACCTATCTACGAATCTGTGTTTCACAGAATTTGTGAAAGCGAATTACTGTTGCGGCCGTCACTTGAAGTCATGCAAACATGCAATATAAAATTATACCCTTACCCAGAGCCCTATTGGAAAATAATGAAGACCTTAGGAGGATGGATTTATTCTCTATCTAATGTTACTAAGGCTGAAATAGTTTGTCAAGGACATCAACCGAAATCCATCAAGCTCCAAGGATCGGGGTTACTACGAGTACTGCCCGGGTGCATAGTAGGAATGGAATCTCTAATTCTACCCGGCATTCCCATTCAAAACGACCCAACGGAATTTACTTACGGAGCTCCATTACATTTGGAACTGGAAAAGATATCACCTACACTAAAACAACATCAACAAAAATGAACGTACTTACTGCAACCGGTAAATTTAAAAACAAAATAAAACCTGGACTTGAGAGTTGACCAATCTTGAGATGAAATTGAAAAACAATTGATTACTCTCCAAGACAATGTGTCACGTCCCGAGCAAAGGCGAGGGTAGGTTGGTAATAGAGTAGGTAAGGGAGGTTACAAGGGCTGATTAAGTCAGGTTGGTAAAGCCTGACTATCTGTTTCATTGTGGGGTTCGTTTCCACTTTATCAATCCAGGGGGATTGCGTTAATTCAGAACGACAGTAATTTAGATGATAATTATTTATAATAATATGAGAGTAGAAAGAAATTATAGTACAGTTAATAAGTAAAAACTTACGCTACCTTCCAGTTCGAAAGGGCAAGGGAAGATTTGTTTGTCGATTGTTAATTCAGAACGGCAGTAATTTAGATGATAATTATTTATTATAATATGAGAGTAGAAAGAAATTATAGTACAATTAATAAGTAAAAACTTACGCTACCTTCCAGTTCGAAAGGGCAAGAGAAGATTTGTTTCTCGATTGTATCCCCGATACGTCGTAGAATATCGACGGAATTCTACTGGGTGTTTTTAATTGAACTTCACGAAAACTCCGAAGTCAATCTGTACGACGACCGAAAGCCGAAGGGACTTTATTTTCAAAGTTGAATTCCACGTTACTATTTCGCGGTGATGTAGAAGCACGCGACTTAATCAAGGCGGTTCTTCGTTTAGGAATATTTCGCGGTGAGGTAAAAGCACGCGACTTAGTCAAGGCAGTTCGTAAATTGATGTGGACGGTACAACCGTTCAAACGATAAAGACAACCCCCAGGGGTGAGTCTGGGGTTTATATAGGCAAAGTATACCATTAAGCCATTTCCCTTTCGGGGTAGGCGTGACACTACCCGATTCGGGTAGTGTTTCTAGGTTGATAACTTGTAGTAAATAACTACAAGTGTGGGCTCACCACACCCACGATGTGCCAACAGCACTCAGTTTTCTCGAATGGTCACCCATCCAAGTGCTAACCGCGCCCAACGCTGCTTAACTTCAGTGATCTGACGAGAACTGGTTTTTTCAGCGTGGTATGGCTGTTGTTCTGTTAAAGACTTCTTCAAAATTCACATACGAGTCGAAAAAGTTCACATGGCACGTACGAATCGAAAAAGTTCACATGGCACGCACGAGTTGAAAAAGTTTACCTGGCACGTACGAATCAAGGAAAGTTCGCACGAGAAATGCTTGATAGTCGCGTGCTCGTTTGCGTTCATTGATTATGTTTTATACTTCAATTTTAATAATTGAAGTTATCACCTTTTCAGTTATATTGATTTGGGTATTGATTGTCGATGGATGATAGGTTCTATTACTCCTCTTTTGCTCTTTCATAAACAGTTTCTTAATTCTACATAATAGTTGTAAACACACGTAATATATGTGTTTGCAACTATTTTGTTACATTGTTTATTTGTGTATTTATTCGATTATAATTAGTTTATATACTATGACGGTACATAATCAACTGATCCTTTACTTGGAGGGTATAACATAAGATTCTATGTTAATTTAATTACCCTAGAATTTCTGTATTATCAATGGTTAGGTAGGTCGGTATGCTCATTGTATTACCTCGCTAATTTGCTCGCGCCTACTTCCTTATCGACCGCGGCACATTTATCATTCGTCATGTGTGGTTAAGTAGTTGCGGCTGACAACATAAGTCATTACCTACTGTGATACATTTACCATTCGGTGTTGCGACAAAATTTTAAAATAATTGGGGATGTAACAAATGAAGAGAACCGAGAACAACCTAAAATTCTGGTTCACGGATCATATGTAGGAATGGGATCCTTAGCACTAGGTACAATAATGTACCTCATCCTAGGACATCTAAGCATAGTAGCCACTATGCTAACTGCTGCCCTAACCTCCAAGTGCTCCCGAAGAAAATTAAAAAAATTATTGAAAGTTACACCGAAAAGCCAATCTCCTAACAGAGTCGAACCTTTGTATGAAGAGGCCCCTGCCAACGTCGATGTTCACCAATCCAAAACTCGAGGCTCGCCGTCCACGCGGCAATCACCCTTTCAGGCGGTTTCAGTGCAGCTAAACACCCCCATCCTACTACCAATGCAGAAACTCCAGTCCATGTAAATTGTACTAAAGTGTAGTGTAGTGCAGAATCTGTGTATAGGGCCTCTTAAGGCACAAGTGAATCCAAATTTTTAACAAAACCAAATTATTCCATTGATTCTCTTACTCTTTGTAAAGGCTTTAGTTATTAAGATAACGAAGAACAATGCTAGAGATAGTAAGGAAATTGCGAGCGTATGCTAGGTAACACCATGAAAAAAAAAAAATATATATATACACAAATGGAGGGAAGAACCTTCATAGAGACTTTAAGAATATTACATCCAATAGAAATCATATAGAAATATTGAAAGATTAATTCTTCGCTGCCCGCACTATCGAGGACGATAGTAAATAACCGGGGTGGGTTGTTACGAGCCCCCTTGGAACTAAAACAATTATTTGAACTTTAGCTTTATTAACTCGTAACCCGAGCATCCAGTGGCACTAGTCTTATCAAGCAACACCTGGGATGCTCGGAATAAAATGCTGAGCAGGCAAGTGAAGGACTAATTTCTACTATGTATACATATATATTATTCATGTTTAGAATAATAAGTGAGACAGGAAATAGGAAACAAATAGAGAGCAGATAGAACAGAAGGATGAAAAGAATGATATTGAGATTGATGGGACTCATCCATGGGCTTCGCACGTTGCAACGAATGCGTACATGTATACATGGGAATACCTTAGTCAACCAAAATACCCCACTTTTATGTGCAATACGTTCTGACGAGCCACGATGAGTGCCACCAATTAATCGCAGTCCTTCATTCTTCCTTGCCTCGACAATAAGTTTGAAAGGAAAAGCACTTCGCCGCTTTTCCCTTGCCCGTCCGTGGTTCGGCCTCGTGTTTCAAGTTTTTTTTTCTCTTCGCATCCGACGGTTTTATTTTATCGTAACGATGACAGAACATAACTAAATACGAGACGGACGTAGATATTAGAAGAGAATCTTTGCCGACAAGTAACAGAGAATTTATTTCTCTAATAAAACTAAAATCCCGTAGACGGAAACGGTATCGGGAGTGATAAGGATCAAGTTGCAATCTCAAAGAAATTTTTGAGACACGGAAATGGTTAAGGAGTAAAAATTAAAATAGCGCTTGAATCAAAGACAAGGACGAAACGGTATCGGGAGTGATAAGGATCAAGTTGCAATTTCAAAGAAATTTTTGAGACACGGTTACCGTTGAAGAGTAAAAATTAAAATAGCGCTTGAATCAAAAACAAGGACGGAACGGTTTAAAATCTCTCTCTACCCAGAATTTATGAGCCTGCCCTGTTTCTAATTTAAAGGAATAGAGGTGGTAGTGATAGGTAAGCATTAAAAACTGTTTAAAAAAACGTGTATCCTTATGTTAAAAATAAATCTCGACAGGGTTTAGTTTCTATTTGGTCTCATAAAACTGCTGTTCGTTCTTGTCAAACCCATTCCCAACGTTGGTCAGCGAACAGGAAGTATGGCATCTTCAGTCAGAAGAGAGTGAAGCAAAGATCTCGCAAAATAAAAACAATTCTTCGAACCTAATGAGAACTGGCATTTTGCACCTCCATCCTACTTAAAAGAAAATGAGAACAACTTAAATTAACGCTTATTTTTCTTAAGTCGGTCGTAACATTGAAACAAACAAAAGAAAAAAACCATTAATTTTAAAAATTACAAAACCGAACACTTTTAGATTGGAAGTGAAATTTGTTTTATGTCGAACTAGCCAGGACTAATTGCACCAAACTTTTGGTATGACTAGCCGGATTTTGACGGTACATACTTCAGTTGAATTATTGATATCATGTCAATTTTCAAATCATACTTTGGGTTAAAAATGGAATACTTAAGATTTTAACAATATATACATGTAAAACGGTACTAACCGGGGAAAATCGGAAAACTCCTGCCAGGTAATCTGGCGCTACCTCAGGCCAGAATAGCTTGCGCTCTCTCCTTTCGTCGTAACGCATCCAAATAGCCACGCACGGAAAGAGGCACGAGAAAAGATTAATAAAAAAAAAATTAACTCTCGAGCCTTTTTTTTGCAGGAAACAAAAGAGAAAAATAACTTCCATGAGAAAAGGGGACTCACTTGTAACTAAAAAGTTAAAACAGCACAAAACTCGAAACAGACGAAACGCACTTGTAACTCGTACGAAATAATCGTTCGCGCTGAATTCACGGTGCAGAAATCGGGAGTTTCTGCTACCACTAGAAGCACGTGAGGGCTCTCATTACGAGATAAGGTCTCGGAGCAAAGGCGAGATAAAGTATGGAATGCACAACATGAGCTAAAAAGTATTTATATGATCGTCAGGACACGACAATAAAAAAAGGGAGTGATTTGTTAGGTGCGAATTTAACATTTCTCAAATTAAATAATAACCGCACCTAACGAGTCAACCTCCCATCTTACAGTTATTATATACATGTAATTATCCATACAAAAAGGTGTATAATTAAACTAGACCTAAGAAACCATAGAAATAAGAATAGTCAACACACGGTGAAGCTGGCATGTGTGAGGCGCACGGTGTCGACACACGCATACACACACTCACTAGACGGTAAGCTGTTTGAGGCGCTATTGTGTGGACTTACAGACTCACACTCCTTACATTATAATTAAACAATACTATAGCAACAGTCAAGAAAAAGCGAAAGGAAATTAGGAATAATGAAAGAAACTTTACAAATAACGAAAAAAGAGTAAAGAGGCAACACGTCAAAATTTTTAAATAAACGACAAGAAACAAAAACGAAAAGTAAATGATACAAAATATAATTTCAATTAAAAAGTCTATTTATGATTCCAGAAGATGCCATTTGCGATTGCACTTATTTAAGAATTTTTAGCAACAATGCTGACCTATGAAAGATAATATTACTCTAATAGAGACAATAGGAAATTATAACGATTGGAATTTAAAAGGGCAATTAACCTTCCAACTTCTCAACTCCTATTAGTCTTTAAATAAAAATGGCAGCAGTTGCGAAAAATGTAAGTTATCATTAGCGTCTAGAAATGAGTGGAATCGAAATGCTGTATCATCAAATTATTGGAAGTAGTGCCGCGGAAGAACACTTATCGGGCGTGAGAAATGCAATTTTGCAAAATACAGTGATCTACGGTCGAAAGCAGTGCCTTCTTCTACTGATCGATTCAGAGTTTACGGCAGTAACTCAAAATCGATCATAAATCATTCTTAAGTCTGTCGTCCGACGGAAACCACTAATGTAAGAATCCGTCGGAAGGAATTTCGCGTTCGATTTTGTACTCCTATTCAAAGAAATTGGAGTCTATATATAAGCATTCCCAAGCTACGTTGGAACAAGACTGCCGAATCCTGATGAGTTATTACCGGTTGCAAAAGAAAATCCTAACTGCAGAGACATTGTTAGAGGAATTCCAAAAATCTTTGAAGGAATTATTCCGTCATACCGAAATACATTCCCTTTCAGAAGTGCTGCAAAGCATACACCGACGGCGCCGAACCATCCCCTGGTTTGGGTTTGTTGGCAAAATAGCAGAACCGACAATGAGAATTTTACATAATGAGGACGGGGAACGATACGAGCAAGCAATAATGGAATCAAACGCCGCACAAAACAGCATCTCTAAATTAGCTGGCAAACAAACTCATTTTGGTCGCTCAGAATTAGAATACAGTTACACGCCAAAGAAGAGCAGAAAGAAAATTTTTTATTATTTTAAAATTTTTCACAATTTATCAACATTTCCAAAATAATTCGAATTCTCCCTAAGGATTTTCCTACAAATTAAAAAAAAATTTTAATTTAAAAAAATCAATCTTTTTCTGAAAAATTAAAAATATTTCCTTAAAATCTTCCAGATTTGTTCTTGAAAATTTTGAAAATCTTTTTACATTTTTAAAAATATTCTATTAGAATTAATTTTCAAAACAAAAAGTCATTTTCAATTTTCCTAGGAGTCTAAAAAAAAGGGTTTTCTTTGGTTATTTTCGAAGACTTTCACCATTCTTAGAAACACTCAAAATTTAGTTTTAGTTTAGTTTTGAATAATTGATTTATAATTATTTATTTTGAATGAATAGTCAAATATGTATAAATATTTAGCAATTGTCCCTATGGGATAAAATATCAGGACCAAAGGGAACTTTCTATCATGCTCATAGGATACTTTTTCGCGCTCAAAGTGTAAAGAATCCAGGATACATTATTACGAAATAATTTCTAACGAAAAAAGTGACTAATGACTACGAAGCAATTCAAAAGAATTCAAATGAATTAGAAATAATTTAAAAAATCCCTGAAAAATATTTAAACCCTGGGAAATCCCTCGAAATTGTAATTAAAGATACCTTAAAAATGAAACGCTCTTAATTTTGTAAGGATTTGGAATTTAATTGCTTTCAAATTTGAAATTTAAACTTGGTCATAATAGTCATAAGCACGGAAAAGCGAAAGAAAGAAGGAACGACTGTGAGGCTAAAGAACTGCCGCGTTGGCGTGCATACTAACATGCACGTGTACTGCGAACGACATATTCGATCTCCCTCTCTCTTTTACGGCCCGTGTATGTCGCCGTCCCTTTCTCGCGCGGAACCGGGCTATACGCTATGACTACAGAATTTCAATGCAACTCGGTCGCTCAACTCTCTTCCCTTCTCTTCCTCCTCTTTTTACGCTCCATCACATAAATCCATCTCTCTCCTTACCACACACGCTACCCATCGTACAGTTTGGCAGCATAGACACGTGGTGGACCAAAACATCGCCACGTGCCTTCCCAGCGAAAGCTTAACGCCAAGATACTTAATTTTCTAGGCTCAAATAAAGGTAGGAAATAATATACATTTAACTCCAAGTTGAAAATTCCAACCTGCATAAATTCTGATGCGAATTGAAATTTAAAACATCCTTCAGAAATATAAATGAGTTTCAAGCACTTTACTTCCGTATAGTGCTGACGATTTCCTGCATTGCAGGTGCAAAATTCAAGCAAAGGTGTTCGGCAATACGAAATTCGCACACCTTGAAATAAAAGCTGAAAGTTGCACGACATATTTCTTCCTCCTCAATAAAAATTGCGCAATTCTGCAAATATCCCTACTTGGATCACCCCAACTATGAACTGTCTAGGTGCATCGGAACGAAGTCAAAACCGCAGTAACTTGGGCAACCTGGTACGAGCCGGAACTACCCAGACCTTTGTTCCTCTGAGTCGGAATCGAATCACGCAAATAATTATCTGTCTTGGAAAATCTAGCCCATAAGCCGCGAAACTTGTATCCGCGTCAATGGAAATTCTTAAATATTTTCGGTACAAGAACGGAGTGAACCGCCGGGATTCATGGATGGACCGGGAGAATTAAATTTTTGATCCGTACGTTCAAAATTAAATTATATCTCCGTCCGACGGGAGGCAGGCCCGTGACCAAAGTGTAATAGTTCGTCGCGTTACAACCGGCTTGTGAAGAGAACAAAATGAAAAATTAGTCTAGACGAAATTGCACCTTTTCGAACCTCAAAACGAAAAGGAACAATTTGCTCGCAAGGACTATAATTACTTTTTATGGGAAATGGTTATTTTGACTATTTCTCATAAAACCGAATTCAGAGAACTAACAGGTGTTCGCGTGTGACCTGTGTGTGTACGCGAACGTGGTCATAAACTAGAGTCAATTATCGTTGCATGATTGACGCAAAAAAATATTGAATCTTGCCCGCCCGAGACGGGAAGAGAAAAGAATCAGAAAAGGGACACATTCTTTCCCCTTTTTGTCGCTTTCTTCTCACCAGCGGTAGACATAAGCAAAAACGGTAAGCAATGTATCGTTCCAATTAAATTATTTATAATTTTAAATATCTTCTCTTTTGTTTACGCTCAGTGACAGAAAATATAAAATCTCAATAAAGTGAAATGTATACTATTTTCCTGCTTCATCGACCTTGCTGTCTTGCCTAAGATAAGATTTTCAGGACAGCAACTCTCAGTCCGAGAGCAGGGAAACTTACTCACAAAAGTAAATATAAAAAGAAGATGAGCCTCTTGCCTTCTTTCAATTTTTGGGAAGCCTCCCCCCGCGTACAATCTCAATATTAAAATTTGCTTTCCTTTTAACAATTTTAAATCTACGGAATTCTAGGCAGCTTTTTTACAGGAGATTTTTTGAATTGGAATTAAAATATAATTAGTTCGTACGTGACAGTGGTTTGGTTTTATTTTTAGATGTTTCCAAATGGTATCATTTGAGAATAATTATACTTATAGATGAAAAATAATTGAATTCAATATTGAACTGCACTATTAAATGATATTAACATTATTATTAGAAAGAAATCCCTGTGGTAGGGTTATATCCAAAGTAACGGGTTTTCTCGTTTCGATTTATCCGGGGTTATTTTCTGAAATTACAAAAAAAGTGCATAAACAAAATATATCTAAATTCATGCCTCTCAATTAAGAGTAGGTAGATGAACACAGGCAGACAACAAAAATTTGTTCATCATTTCGCCTGACATCTGGTAATGTGTCGTATCGACAAATATTACACTACAATTCACACACATACACA
>CAKNYM010048476.1:10658-26727 GCA_932195095.1 Andricus curvator
ACCGAACAATAAAATATTTAACCACAAGATGAATTTGCAACAAAATTGTTGAAATTTCAACAACAAAAAAAAGTATTTTCTACAAAAAGTTATATTTTCTATCAAAATAATTGATATTTCAACCCATGAAAGACGAATTTTCAACAAAATAAATTAATTTTCAATTAAAAAAGATAAATTTTCAGGCAAAAATGGAAGTTACATTTTCAATAAAAAAAAATGAATTTTTAAGAAAAAAATGAATTTTCAACGAAAAAAATAAATGATGAATTAAAATGAATTTATCATTTCAGTTTAAAACTTATTTTTTCTTTTTGATGATTTACTTCAAGTAAAAAAAAAAATTTTTAACCAAACAAATTTATTTTCAATTAAACGAGAAGTTTCAAGCAAAAGTGGAATAGTTAAGTTTTAAGTGCAAAAATTTATTTTCAACAAAAAAATACGAATTTTCAACTAAATAGTTAAATTTTCAGCCAAAAAATATGAAATTTCTACGACAACAGATGAATTTTCAACCCAAAAAGACGAATTTTCAACAAACCCAATTTAAAACCATTTTCACCAAAAAGAATGACTTTTTAATAAAATTGTTGAATTTTCAACAAAATAATAAAATTATCAACCAAATAGTAAGATGAATTTTCAACCAAAAAAATTATCCCTGACATTCCCTAACTTTCAGAAATCCTTGTCCTATTTCAGCCCTGATAAGTGATGAAATTTTTAATTTTTAATTTAAAAGCAAATTCCAAAAATGTAATTTTAAAGGAAAAAATGTAATTATTGAATGTTGCAAGAGAAATTTTCTCAAGCTGATGATAAAGTGGGGATAACTGTCTTAGAAGACGGGTATATAAAGACAATGAATTAATGTCAGAGGCGCAGTTCGATACTTGAATCAGTAACCATGTCTGGAAATTTAACCACAAAAATTTTTTTTGCAGCAATTGTTATTTTCTGCAGTTTTTTCACCCTGCAAGTTGCTGCAGAGCCTGCAGGCAAAATTTGCCTGAAAAATGACAATGGAAAAAGAATTGTATACCGCTGCTAATATTGTAAGTATTTATGTTTAAAAGATTCTTTAAATATTTTTCTGTATCAAAGTCGAGTTTATATTTAAATGGTTCAAATTAATTTCTTCAAATCACATTTTATTTCTACCGAATTGTGATAATTAATATTTCACATTTTTTCTTTTACAGACTTGAATTTGCGTATCAGGCTACAAAAAATCATGAAGAACGAAATAAATTTATAAATTGACTGTTTAAATGTAGTGCAAAAAAAAATTAAATAAATTTTTCTGAAAATAAAAAGCGAATATTATTCCAACCCCCCGTCACTCAAATTGTAGCAATTTGAAATCAAAAGCGTTAAAAGAAGATAAATAAACTAACGTTCGAGTATCCTTTTTTCAATTTTTTGTATTTAATATTTTATTAATTTAATATATTTGTACTTAAATTACAATTTGTATTCAATTTTTAATTTGTTAAACTATAAGCATTCTAATTTAAAGTAAAATCCCTCGAATATGAACAGCATTCCAATTTTTAAGCCGTAACTCTAAAAGAGAAAAAATCGAGACTTTTGAAAAACCTTACAAGGCATCAATTGCTTTGATTTACATATTTTAAATAATTCTGGAGGATAAACTTAACATCTGCAAACATTTTATTATATCGAATTTCGCTAAAGCACAATTTTTATCTTTATAATTCGTACAGGCTTATAGATAAATAAGAACGCCATTCAAAGTCGATTCTTATACAAATTCATTAGTAGCAACATACACAATGATGTATTCCAGTCTGGCGACATTTGGACAATTTTCACAATAATCAAGGGCTTCGTTAAGCCACTTCCGTTCGTGTCATAAAAAACTAAAAATATGCACTCGGGTATTTTTTTTCGCACTCGAAAAATCGGGGATGTAAGAAAGCGTTTCAGGAGGGAACGTGTTTCCAATCACTCTAAGCGAGCTCTTGCAGAACTTCGCTTATGAACGACGAGGGATCTGTTATTTCGTCGATTAAACCTGAAAAAACAAAATCACAATATTAAATCCAGTTAAAAAATAATTCACAGGCAGACTTCACAGTTTTTTATGGAAAGTAATTAAAATTAATCAGGGTGGCGATTCGGCGGAAGATTTCAAATTCCCGGTCATTTCCCGGTTTTCCCTGGTCAAGTTTTTCAATTTTCCCGGTCGACTCAAAGTAACATATTTATATTTGCCGCAAAACGCAAACATTTACTTTAATTCAGGACGCTCGTTCTAAACATCTTTTAACACAACAGAGCAAAACGTTGCAAAATGAATGAATTTTGAAAAAAAGACTTAAATTTTTCACTAAAAAATATCAATTTTTCACAAAAAATGGAATAGTTAAACTTTCAGTTGAAAAAATTAATTTTCAACAAAGAAACGGATTTTCAACAAAATAGTTCCATTTTCAACCAAAGTGATGAATTTTCAAATAAAATTATGAATCTTTATCTGGAATAGTTAAATTTGAAACCAAAAAGATAAATTTTCAACTAAAATTATGAATATTTAACTGGAACACTTGAATTTTCAACCAAAAAGACGATTTTTTAAAGAAGATTACATTTTAAATAAAAAGATTAATTTTCTACCCAAACATACAATTTTTCAACCAAATACATTAATTTTTAAAGAAAGGTTTGAACTTTTAATAAAAGAAGACAAATTTTCAACCAAATAGTTAACTTTTGAACTGAAAAAATAATAATTTTCAATCAAAAATGGAATAGTAACATTTTTAGTTTAAAAAATTATTTTTAAACCAAACATAAGAGTTTTCAACCAGAACAATGAATCTTTAACTGAAATAGTTAAATTTTCAAACCAACAAATTAAATAATTACCAAAACTTTAATAATTAAATTTCAAGTTAAAAAAATTAATGTTTAACCTAACAGATGAATTTTCAACAACGACTATGGAATTTTCGATTGGAATAAGTTACATTTTTAGTTAAAATACTTTCAACAAAAAAAACTAACTTTTAACAACAACAAAAACTAACTTTCAAAATAATAGTTACATTTTCAAACAAAGTGATGAATTTTCAAAGAAAATTGTAAATATTTAACTGCAATAGTTGAATTTCAAACCAGAAAGATGAATTTCTAACTGAAATGATGAATCTTTACCTAAAATAATTGAATTTTTGACCAAAGGATTAATTTTCAAACAAGAAGATTAATTGCTACCAAAAAAGACGAATTTTCAACTAACAAAGATAATTTTTCAACCAAAAATTGAATAATTAAATTTTTAGTCAAAAATGAATGTTCAACCAAAGACATGAATTTTGAATTAAAATTATGAAATATTCAACTGGAATAATAGTTACATTTTCAGTTTAATAAAAATAATAATTTTCAACCAAAAAACATCCAAAGAAAAATTTTTTTTTTCAAACAAACAGCTCATTTTTCAACCACAGAAATGAATTTTTAATTAAAACGATGGATCTTTAACTAAGAAAAAAATTAATTTTTAACAAAAGAGTTTAACTTTCAACCAAATAATTTTATTTCCAGCCTAAAAGATGAATTTTAAACTAAAATGATAAATATTTGACTGGAATACTTGAATTTTTAACTGAACAGAAGAATTTTTAAACAAGAAGATTAACTTTCAAAGAAAAATAAGATAATTTACTACCAAAAAATTTTCAATTAAAAAAGATAAATTTTTATCCAAATTGTGGAATTCCGAACTTGAAAATAATAATTTTCAACTCACAATGGAACAGTTAAATTTTCATTTAAAGAAATTAATTTTCAACCAAACTGATGAATTGTCAACTAAAATTATGAATCTTCAACTAAAATGATGAATCTTCAACTGGAATAGTTGAATTTTATGCCGAATAGATGAATTTTCAACCATAAAGATTAATTGTCTACAAAAAAAGATGAATTTTCCACAAAGTACATAGATTTTCAAACAAATAGTTTAATTTTTAAATGCAAAATATCAATTTTCAACCAAATAGGTGAATTTTCATCAAAAAAAAAAAAAAATTAATTTTCAAGAAAGTAGTTACATTTTCAACCAGAGATGAATTTTAAATTAAAATGATGAATCTTCAACCAAACAAATTAATTTTTAACAAAAGTTTAACTTTTAACCCAGTAGTTGAATTTTTAACTAAAAAACGATGAATTCGCAAAGAACAATGTAAAAAAAATTTCTATTATAATTCAGAAATATTTCTTCTTTGAAATACTACTTCTACTCTGAAAACTGCTTGAAGTACTTTTATTACCTAAAATTTAGAAGAGGGAACTTTCTAATTGTGACGAATTCTGACTTGGAAGAGGGATTTTTGAAAAATCCTTCCTTCTAAATCCGAATTATAATTCCTTTAAAAAATTCCCATTCCATGTAAAAAATTCCCTGTTCCAAGTGAAATTATATTTCTTGAATTTTTCTATAATCAGAAGTAAATTCCCGGTCATTTCCCGGTTTTTTCCCGGTCATTTCCCGGTTTCCCGGTCAAGTCGCCACCCTGTTAATTAAGGAATATCTCAATTATTTTTTTATATAAAAAACAGGGATCACAGTCTATCCCCCTTTTTTACCTAATCCCCCTTTTCCCCTTAATTTTGAAAAATCCCCCGTAACACCTAAAATCGAGAATTTTAACTCAATTTCCCCCCCTTTTTTATAATTCTACTCAAATCCTGGAAAAAATTCCCTGACAATTCCAGGTATATCAAGTTTTTTCCAGGTACAATTTTTCATAACATGGAGCCATTCAAATATTTCGCATATTTTAAAACAATCGACTCGGAATATTTATACAGTTTCGCGAGTTTATTATAAATAATGATTTTTTCAGTTTCTAGGAATTAAATTAATATTACAAGATATTCTTCAATATTTTAGCACGATCGATTAATTAAATAATTAAATAATACTGTAAAACCTAATTATTCATTTCTTGAATTTTTCTCTTAAACTCCAAGAATTTGAATAATTCAAACAAATTTTTATTTTATCTACTTATACTTCAAATGCCGTGCATATTTTGGTAAAATTAATGTGGGTACTATATCAAATTCAATTTCAACCGCTTAAAATTCCTAACATTTGAAGTGAAAATTTGGATTTTCAAAAAGATAGATTAATTTTTAACCAAATAGTTGAATTTTCAACCAAAAAGATCAATTTTCTACCAAAAAGACGATTAAAAAAAAAACATTAATTCTCAATTAAACAGTTGAATTTTCAACTAAAAAATATACATTTTCAAACAAATAGCTGCATTTTCAACTAAAAAAGATCAGTCTTCAACCAAAAATGGAATAGTTAAATTTTCAGTTAAAAAAATTAATTTTCCATAAAAAAAGCAGATTTATTTTAGAAACAAATTTAATTTAACTTTCAACAAAGTAGTTTTATTTTTAAGCAAAAAGATTAATTTTCAACTAAAATTACGTATATTTAGCTGGAATATTTGAATTTTCAACTGAAATGATGAATTTTCAACCAAAAAAGATGTTTTTTTTTCTAAAGAAAAATGCAATAGTTAATATTTCAACCAAAAAGATTTTTCAGTCAAGAAAGACAAAACATTTTAAACAAATTGTTGTATTTTGAAGCCAAAAAGTAATTTTCTACAAAACAGTTAAATTTTTAACCCAAAAATATGAATTTTCAACAAAAACGTAAATTTGAACCAAATAGTTGAATTTTATACCAACATGATTGAATTTTAAACCCCCAAAAAAACTTTCAACATAAACGTTAATTTTCAACCAAATAGTAGAATTTTCAAACCAAATAGTAGAATTTTCAAACCCAAAAGACGAATTTTAAACAAAATGGTTACATTTTCAACTAAAGAAATGAATTTTCAACTAAACTGATGAATTTTCAACCATAAAAGATAAAATTTGAACTAAAAATGTAATAGTTAACATTTCAACCAAAAAAGATTTTAAATTTAAATCCAAAACAGTTGAATTTATACAAAAAGAAATTTTTTTAACAAAATAGTTGATTTTTAAATCAAAAAAGATTTTGCAGTCAAGAATCAAAAAACATTTCAAACAAATTGTTCAATTTTCAAGCCAAAAACTAATTTTCAACAAAACAGTTAAACTTTTAACCCGAAAAGATTAATTTTCAACAATAATGTTCATTTTCAACCAAATAGTGGAATTTTCTGCCAAAATAGTTGCATTTTCAACAAAAAAAGACCATTTTTCAACAAAATAGTGGATTTTTCAATGAAAGAAGATTATTCAGGCGAGAAACAAAAAACATTTCAAAGAAATTGTTTCATTTTTAACCAAAAAATTAATTTTCAACAAAATAGTTGAATTTTCAACAAAAAAGATAATTTGCAACCAAATAGTTGAAGTTCTTACCAACATAATTGACTTTTCAATCCCCAAAAAACGAATTTTCAACATAAACGTTGATTTTTTAATCAAAAAAGATTTTTCACAGAAAGAAAAAACATTGCAAACAAATTGTTTCAATAAAATAAATGTTTTAAAAGTAAACAAAAATGCAACGTTTAAATTCAAGTTTTAAATAACAATTCAAGGGGAATTCCAGGTTTTTAAGGTATTTAAGATAATGCTTTGCAGGGTGAAAATTCATTTTCAAAATTCTCTGATTTTTCCTTGACCAATTTTTTATTTTCCCTAATCATTAACATTCAAATACCAACATTTTAATCAACTAATATCTTCAACACAAGTTCTTTTATAAACGGAAGAAAACAATATTTCAGATACAAATTTAAAATTTTAAAATTTATTTAATTTAAACAAAAAAATTGTTTTTCTACCATATAACATGATTTTTTAACAAAATACTTGCATTTTGAACAAAATATTTAAATATTCAACAAAATAATACAATCTTCAACAAAATACTGGAATTTTCAACAAAATAATTGAGTTATACACAAAATCATTGAATTTTCAACCCAAAAACATGAATTTTCAACAAAAAAGTGCAATAGTTGATATTTCAACCAAAAAATATGAAATTTCGTTTAAAAAATGAATTTTAAAACCACAAAGACGAATTTTTAACAAATAAACATTTTTCAGTCATGAAGAAAAATGTTTACCTAAACTGTTGAATTTTCAAGCCAAAAGACGAGTTTTCCATGTAAAAATTGAATTTTTGAACAGAAAATATGAATTTTCAGCAAAAAAATTAATTTTCAACAAAAGTAGGTCAATTTTCAACGAAAGAGATAAACGTTCTTTTAAAAAAAATTCAACATATTAGTTCAGCTTGTACCCACGCAGTCGAACTTTCAGTTAATGATGATCAATTTTCAACAAAATATTTAAACTTTCAACCAAAGAGATGAATGAAAAAATAAAATAGTTGAATCCTCAAGCAAACAATATTAATTTTCAATTAAACCGTTGCATTGCTATCCAAGAAAGATACAATTTCTACTAAATCAGATGAATTTTTAAATCAATAAGACAAATTTGAAAAAGATTGAATTTTTATCCAAAAAAAGATTTTAATTTGACTTTTCAACATTTAAATATGAGTTTTAAATTAGAAGAAAATTTTCTTCGAAGATACTTGAATTTTCAACAAAAAAGTTGAATTTTTGAACAAAAAGAATGACTTTTTAACAAAATGATTGAGTCTTCAACCAAATAGTTGCTTTTTATCCAAGAAGAGTGAAATTTCTACTAAAACAGATGAATTTTCAAATCAAAAAATCAAATTTGAAAAAAAAATGAATTCTCATCCAAAAAACATTTTAGTTTGACTATTCAATATTAAAATATGAGTTTTAAACAAGAAATCAATTTTCTACGTAGATACTGATTTTTCAACCTAAAAAGACGAATTTTTAACAAAACAGTTGAATTTTTAAACAAAAAGGATGACTTTTTAACAAAATTATTGAATCTTCAACCAAATAGTTGCTTTTTTATCCAAGAAGAGTGAAATTTCTACTAAAACATATGCATTTTTAAATCAAAAAATCAAATTAAAAAAAATTTTTGAATTCTCATCCAAAAAAGATTTTTGTTTGATTAATGAATATTAAAATATGACTTTTAAACAAGAAGTCAATTTTCTACGAAGATACTGATTTTCAACCCAAAAAGACGAATGTTCAACACAACAATTTAATTTTTAAACAAAATGGATGACTTTTTAAGAAAATTATTGAATTTTCAACCAAATAGTTGCATTTTTATTCAAGAAAGCTGTAATTTCTACTAAAAGAGACAAATTTTTAAATCAAAAAATTAAATTAAAAAAAAATTTGAATTTTCATCAGAAAAAGGTTTTAGTTCGACTATTCAACATTAAAATATGGCTTTTAAACAAGAAGTTAATTTTCTACGAAGATACTTGATTTTTCAACGCAAAAAGACGAATTTTCAACAACACAGTTGAATTTTTAACCAAAAAGGATGACTTTTTAACAAAATTATTGAAGCTTCTAACAAATAATTGCATTTTTGTCTAAGAAGGATGAAATTTCTACTAAAACAGATGAATTTTTGAATTACGTGAACCAATTTTCAAATAAATAGTTGAATTTTCATCCAAGAAAGATTTCAGTTGACTTTTCAACACCAAAATATGAATTTTAAACAAGTAAATTTTCTACGAAATAGTTGAATTTTCAACCAAAAATAATGACTTTTTAACAAAACTGTTAAATTTTCAAACAAATAATAAATTTTATAGCTAAAAAGATAATCTTCAGGAGAAAGAATTTGCAAAAAAAAGTAATATAAATATAAATACAAGGCAAATAAATTACTAACAAGAATATTATTTCAGGGTGACCGCAAAACTTCATTTTTAAAATTCCCTAATTTTTCCCTGAATAATTTTTCATTTTCCCTGACCATTAATATATAATTAAATACCAAAACCTCAAGCTTGTAACATTTTTCACCTACAATCTTTTTTAAACAGAATAAAAGAATGTCAAATTAAAATTGAAATATTTCAAATTTATTCTGCTTGACAGTTATTTAAAGTTATAGAAATTCTCTGACTTTTGCAAGATTTTTTTTCTAAATCCCTGACTTTTCCCTGACTTCTATACAATTATTTTGCTATTTGTTTCATTCGCAAATTTCCAAAAATTAAGTACGGTTCCTAATATATATGGCAAAAGATTTTTAAAATGACTTTTCCACTTACCCACAACATCACAAAATTCTTCGAATGATTCGCAAGGCAACAGTTCATCTCTGTACGTTGCCAAAACGCGTTCCGAAGCTTTGAGCAAAGCCTCATCATTGTGCCTAATATATTCAGCTAAAATTGACGGCCATTGATCGTCTGATGAGACGTTGGCTTTCTGTAAAAGATAAATTAAGGAAATCAGATTAAACCAGAGTTTTGACCGTGTCTTCAAACAAAAATTCCAGGAATTTTCCAGGTTTACTAGGACAAAAAAAAAATACATTTTTCCGGGTAACTTTTTTTTACAATGAAAAAAAATACTTTTTACGAAACATAAAAATTATAGCTCTAGTGGAACTAAAAAAAGTGTCATAATTATGCGAAAATTCTCATACGCCACCAGAATCTGATTTTATGGTCAAAAAACCGTTTTTTTTTTTTTTGGTGATTGCTCATTTTATCACGGCGAAAAATCACGACGCTATAATCGACAATATTTCAAAGTTTCTCATTTTTTTCAACTTTAACGACAATTATGAGACATTTTTTAAATCCAAAATTTGTTGTAGATATAATCAAAGCAAGTTCAATTCAGTATGCAATGATCTTTTTTTGATTAAAATTGGTTGAAATTTGACTGAGTTACCGAATTTTAAGTGAATTTGAGTTTAATTTTCAATAAAATAATTCAATTTTTAGCAAAATAGTTGAATTTTCAAGCAAATTTTTCCACCTACAAAGATGAATTTTCAACCAAATGGTCGCACTTTAAACAAAAAAGATTAAACTTGAACCAAAAACAGCTGCATTTTCAACGAAATAATTGAATTTTTCAGAACACAGTTTAATTTTTAACAAAAAAAAAGGTGAATTTTAAATCCAAGAGGACGAATTTTCTGTCCAAGTAGACGAATGTTTAACAAAAGAGTGGAATTTTCAACCAAAAAGCATGACTTTTTAACAAAATACTTTTATTTTCAACAAAACAACTGAATTTTTAATCAAATTGTTGAATTTTCAAGCTTATAATTGAATTTTTTAGAAGACAGTTAAATTTTCAACAAAAAAACCCTAAAATTTTTAATGCAAATGGACAAATTTTCTCTCTAAATAGACGAATGTTCAACAAAAAAGTTGAATTTTCGATAACAAAAGATGACTTTTTAACAAAATGCTTAAATTTTTAACAAAATAATTAAATCTACAAGAAAATAATTGAATTTCGAACCAAATAATTGAATTTTTAACCACATACTGGAATGTTCTACCTATAAAAATGAATTAGCAACCAAATAGTCGAATTTCGAAAGAAAAATATTAAACTTCAACAAAGAACAGTTGAATTTTCAACCAAAAATAGTTGAATTTTCAGCGAAATATATTTTTTGATGTTATGGTTTCAACAAGAAGATGAATTCTCAATTAAAAATTAAATACATAGTTGATATTTAAACTAATGAATCTGCAACCATGAAAATGAATTTTTAATAAAGTAGGTAAACTTTAAACCAAAAAAGACCCAATTGAAAATGCAATTGTTTGGTTGAAAATTAATCTGTTTTGGCTGATGATTCAACTATTTGGGTGAAAATTCATATTTTTATTCAACTATTCGATCGAAAATACAATTTTGTGCTGAAAATTCGAATGTTTTGTAAAAAAACTCGATTTCCTAAATTGTAAATGATTGTTTTTCAATGAAAATTTAATTATTACATTTTGGGTTAAAAAAGTTACCTTTTTTACACTAAAAATTCAACTATTTGGTTGAAAATTTGTCTTTTTTGGTAGAAAATTAATCTTCTTATGTGGAAGTTCTGCTGTCTTGCATGGGGTACAATTTTTGTTAAAAATTCGTCTTTTTGGCTTGAAAATTCAACAATTTGGGAGAACATTTAATTTTGTTGTTGGAAACTTATATTTTTCAATTGAAAATTCAATTATTTTGTGGAAAATTCGTCAACTCTTTTGTAGAAAATTCAGTTTTATAAATTGATTTTTTTTTTCAATGTGAATTCTAATATTCCATTTTTGGTTAAAGAGTGATATTTTTAAACAAAAAATTCAAGTATTTGGTCTTCTTGGTTGAAAATTCAACCAAGATCCACTGTTTGTTAAAAATTTGTATTTTTTGGCTAAATTCAATTATTTTTTATTAAAAATTAAAATATATTTTTTTAATTATCAACTATTATATTTTCTGTTGAAAAGATGCATAATTTTAGTTCAAAATTCAATTGTTTGGTTGAAAATTCGTCTGTTTGGCTTGCAAATTCAACAATTTGGGAGCACATTCAATTTTTTGTTGAAAATTTATATTTTTCGATTGAAAATTCAACAATTTTTTGGAAAATTCGTTCTTTTGACTTTAAAATTCAAGTTGGTAAAAAATTCAACTATTTGGCAGAAAAATGAACTGTTTTGTAGAAAATTCACTTTTCTAAATTGAAACTTTTTTCCAATGAGAATTTTACTATTCCATTTTTGGTTAAAAAGTGATCCTTTTTAGACTCAAATTTCAAGTAATTGGTCTTCTTGGTTGAAAATTCAACTGTTTAGTTAAAAATGTATGCATTTTGTTGAAAATTTGTCTTTTTTGGTAGAAAATCCATGCTTTTGGTTAAAAATGCCACTGTCTGTTGAAAATTCATATTTTTTGGCTAAATTAAATTGTATTTTATTAAAAATTATAATATATTTTTTTAATTATCAACTATTATATTTTTTGTAGAAAATTAATCTTTTTAGGTTGAAAAATCAACTCGTTGATTGAAAGTTGAACTACTTACTTAAAAATTCATTTTTTTGGTTGATTATCCATAATTTTGGTAGAAAATTCATCTCATTGGTTCAAGATTGAACTACATTATTCAAACTTACTTTTTGAGTAAAAATAAATTTTTTAAACTAAATTTAACTATTGGTTTGAAAATTATCTTTTTAGTTGAAATTTAATATTTTCGACTTCAAAATTCAACTGTTTTGTATATAAAATTCGTCTTTTTATCTTGGCAACTCAAAATTTTGGTAGCAAATTCAACTATGTCGTATAAAACTCATTTTATTAACTTAACATTTAACTATTTGATTGAAAATTAAACAGTTTGGTAGAAAATTCAATTGCTTTCTGAAAGATTTTTTTGTTTAAACTGAAAATTAGTTTTTTTAAATGAAAATGTAATTTTTCCAGTATTTCCAGGGCGCTAGACACCTTGATTAAACGCTCTCGGAATTATTGAACTCTCTTTAAATTCAGATCCCTTCAACTTGAAAATTCTTGATCTCAAGACACTCAAATGAGGAAACTTGGAAAATTGTTTTACGTATATTTTAAATATTTATAAAAGATTCTTTTTTTTCTAATTGGAAATTAATTTTTTTTAATGAAAATGTAATTTTTAAAGAATTTCCAGGACGCTAGACACCTTGATTAAACGCTCTCGGAATTATTGACCTCTCTTTAAATTCAGATCCCTTCAACTTGAAAAGTCAGGGTGTCTACTCAAATCCTGGAGAAAAATTCCCTGACAATTCCAGGTTTTTTCCAGGTATCTCAAATTTTTTCCAGGTATAATTTTTCATAGCATGGAGCCATTCAAATATTTCTTATATATTAAAAAAATCGACTCGGAATATGTATACAGTTTCGCGAGTTTATTATAAATAATGTTTTTTTTCAGTTTCTAGGAATTCAATTAATATTACAAGATATTCTTAAATATTTTAGCACGATCAATTAATTAATTAAATAATACTAAAAACATAATTAATCATTTTTTGAATTTGTCTCTTAAAGTCCATGAATTTGAATAATAATTCAAACAATTTTTTATTTTATCTACTTATACTTAAAATTCAGTGCATATTTTGGTAAAATTAATGTGGGCACTATACGAAATTCAATTTAATCCGATTACAATTCGTAACTTTTCAAGTAAAAATTTGGATTTTCAAAACGATAGATGATTTTTTAACCAAATAGTTGAATTTTCAACCAAAAAGATCAATTTTCAAACAAAAAGCTGAATTTTGAACTAAAACATATAAGTTTTCAACCAAAAATGGAACAGTTAAATTTTCAGTCAAACAAATTAATTTTCAAAAAAAAAAAAAAAACAGATTTATTTTTAAAACAAATTTAGTTTAACTTCCAACCAAGCAGTTTTATTTTCAAGCAAAAACATGAATTTTCAACTAAAATTATGAATATTTAGCTGGAATACTTAATTTTTCAACCAAGAAGATGAATTTTCTACCACAAAGACGATTTTTCAAAAAAATACATGAATTTTTAACTGAAATGATCATACTTTAACTGGAATAGATAATTTTTCGACCAAAAAGATTAATTTTAAACCAAGAAGATTAATTTTTACAGGGTTGCCACAGACTTTCCATTTTTAATTTCCCTGACTTTTCCCTGACCCTTTTTTCAACAATCCCTGACTTTTCGACATACCTACAGCAAACTCTAAACCCAAAGAGAACTTTGAAAAAACATAAAATACATAAATAAAATGAAAAATAAAACCGATATACACAAATTCTTCAGCAAAGATAAAATTAACTCAGATTTAAAAAAAAATTCCCTGACCCATTTTCAAAATTCACCCCCTTGAGCTGTTACGTAATTCAAGTACGTTCCCTGAATAATTACGTTACTTAGTTCAGACTAATCACTGATATTATTTATAATTATATTTTGAACTATATTAGAAATTAAAATTACAAGCTTTCATTAAAGAAATCTATTTGAAAATTTTAATATTTTATAAGGATTAATTTTATAATAATTATTTTTCTTCAAAAATGAGTGAATTCCTGGCAAAAATTTCGCCAAGTCAAATCGAATAAAGTTTTATATAATCAACATTAATTGAAAAATTAATTAAATGAAAAATAAAACCGAGATACACAAATTCTTCAGCAAAGATAAAATTAACTCCGATTTTTAAAAAAATTCCCTGACCCATTTTCAAAATTCACTGACATTTCACTGATTTCCCTGACCATTTTTTTCTTCCCTGACTTTTCAAGGATTTCAAGGATTTCAAGGTATGTGGCAACCCTGTTTTACTAAAGAACACGAATTTTCAATAAAATACATGAATTTTCAATTGAAAAGATAAATTTTCAACCAAGAATTGAATATTTAAATTTTCATTTAAAAATTAACGTTTAACCAAAGAGATGAATTTCCAACTGAAATGATATAATTTTCAATTGGAATAGTTGCATTTCACGGTAGAAAAAAAAACATTTTCAAACAATGTGATGAATTTTCAACTGGAATAGTTGAATTTGAAACTAAAAACATGCATTTTCAACTAAAATGATGAGTCTTTAACTAGAATCATTAAATTTCAAACAAAAAGATTAATTTTCAATCCAGAAGATTAATTTCTACCAAAAAAATCAACATTTGCAACTAAAAAAGATAATTTTTCAACCAAATATTGAATAGTTACATTTTCAGTAAAAAAAAAATAATTTTCAACAGAAAAAAAAACAAATTTTCAACAATATAGTTAAAGTTGCAACAAGAATAGTTCAATCTTCAGTAAAAAAAATTAATTTTCAGGCAAATAAAAAACGAATTTTTAACAAAATAGCTCATTTTTCAACCAAGGAGATGAACTTTCAATTAAAATGATGAATCTTTAACAACAAAAAATTAATTTTTAACAAAAGAGTAACTCTCAGCCAAGTAATTAAATCTTCATTCAGAAAAGATGGATTCGGAACGAAAAATGTAGTAGTTGATATTTCAACCAGAAAAGAACGAATTTTCAACAAACTGCACGAATTTTCAACTAAAACCGACCAATTTTCAACCAAAAACAGAATAGTTAAATTTTCAGTTTAAAAAATTGATTTCAAACAAAAAAAACGATTTTTCAATAAAATAGTTCGATACAGTAATATAAAGCTACTTTTACAAATAAAGCATCATTGTTATTCAATTTAATATTGCAATTAAAAAAAAATTAAGCATCCTCTCGAAAAAATTCCCTGACTTTAAAAAAAAATCCCTGACATTTCCAGTTTTTCCAGGTATATAAAAATTCCCTGACAATTCCAGGTTTTTCAGGTTGTCCAGGTAGGATAGACACCCTGAAAGTCTTGATCTCAAGACACTCAAATGAGGGAATTTAGAAAGTTGTTTTACATACCTTGAAAAAGTTATTGTATATGCAGTCGACAAGACCGAAAAAGACGAGGGCACTCTTGTAAACAGAGTAGTCTTTGACGGTAGAGTCGGACAGAGTTTTAGTAGAGGACGAGGGAGAAATGTATCTCTGTTGAGCGAGAATTAAAAGCCTCCTCAAATGGGTGACTCTGAATATATTCCATCGTGCGGGCGTCATTACGAGGAGCGAGAGAGTGCACTGATAAAAGGGCCCATCGGATTCATAAACATTATCAAGCCACGACGGACTAGCTGACGATTGTAAGTAGGACATGTGCGCCTTCTCTTCTCTCGATGCCGATCTTGTTCTGCAATATACAAAATTTGAGATGAATATAAACCCTTTATAAATAATATATTCAGGGTTGCTACAAAATAACAATTTCGAAATTCCCTGAATTTTTCCTAATCGTTATATATTATTCCTTCAGGCATAAAAACAATCTTACACCTAGGGGATCAATAATGTTCAGGGCTCGGAACTGCTCAAGCTTCAAAAAATAGTAAAATAGTAACCATACTTCTCTCAAAAATGTAATCGAAAAGTAACAATAATGTAGCCAAAAAGTAACCAAAAAGAAAAATTTTTTACCAAAAAAGACGAATTTTCTGACTACAAAAGATGAATTCTTAACAAAAAAGGTAATAGTTGATACAATAATCAAAAAAGATTTTAATTTAATAAAAAA